>CM056384.1:2705750-2810750 GCA_029718625.1 Synaphobranchus kaupii
CACTGTGAGACTCGTCTAAGCGCACTGTGAGACTCCTGTAATTGCACTGTGAGACTCCTCTAAGTACAATGTGAGACTTCTCTAAGCACACTGTGAGACTCCTCGAAGCACACTATGAGACTCCTCTAAGCAGACTGTGAGACACCTCTACGCACACTGTGACTCCTTTAAGCACACTGTCAGACTCCTCTAAGCACACTGTGGGACTCCCCTAAACGCACTGTAAGACTCCTCTAATCACACTGTGAGACTCCTCTAAGCACACTGTGAGACTCCTCTAAGCGCAATGTCAGACTCCTCTAAGCTCACTGTCAGACTCCCCGAGTGCACTGTCAGATTCCTCTAAGCACACTGTCAGACTCCATTAAGCGCATTGTGAGACTCCTCTAAGCACACTGTGAGACTCCTCTAATCACACTGTGAGACTCCTCTAAGCACATGGTCAGACTCCCCCAAGCGCAGTGAGACTCCTCTAAGCACACTGTGAGATTCCTCTAAGCAGACTGTCAGACTCCCCCAAGAGCACTGTGAGACTCCTCTAAGCGCACTGTGAGACTCTTCTAAGTACAATGTGAGACTCCTCTAAGCACACTGTGAGACTCCTCGAAGCACACTGTGAGACTCCTCTAAGCGCACTGTGAGACTCTTCTAAGTACAATGTGAGACTCCTCTAAGCACACTGTCAGAGTCCTCTAAGCACACTGTCAGACTCCTCTAAGCACACTGTGACTCCTTTAAGCACACTGTGAGACTCCTCTAAGCACACTGTGAAACTCCCCGAAGAGCACTGTGAGACTCCTCTAAGCAAACTGTGAGACTCCTGTAATCGCACTGTGAGACTCCTCTAAGTACAATGTGAGACTCCTATAAGCACACTGTGAGACTCCTCTAAGCACATTGTGAGACACCTCTAAGCGCACTGTCAGAATCCTCTAAGCGCACTGTCAGACTCCTCTAAGCACACTGTGAGACTCACCTAAGCACACTGTGAGACTCCTCTTAGCACACTGTGAGACTCCTCTAAACGCACTGTCAGACTCCCCCAAGCGTACTGTCAGACATCCCCAAGCGCACTGTCAGACTCCTCTAAGCACATCGTGAGACTCCCCTAAGCACACTGTGAGACTCCTCTAAGCACACTGTGAGATTCCTCTAAGCACACTGTCAGACTCCTCTAAGCGCACTGAGACTTCTCTAAGCATACTGTGAGACTCCTCTAAGCACACTGTCAAACTCCCCCAAGAGCACTGTGAGACTCGTCTAAGCGCACTGTGAGACTCCTGTAATCGCACTGTGAGACTCCTATAAGTACAATGTGAGACTTCTCTAAGCACACTGTGAGACACCTCGAAGCACACTATGAGACTCCTCTAAGCACACTGTGAGACACCTCTACGCACACTGTGACTCCTTTAAGCACACTGTGAGACTCCTCTAATCGCACTATCAGACTCCTCTAAGCACACTGTGGGACTCCCCTAAACGCACTGTAAGACTCCTCTAATCACACTGTGAGACTCCTCTAAGCACACTGTGAGACTCCTCTAAGCGCAATGTCAGACTCCTCTAAGCTCACTGTCAGACTCCCCGAGTGCACTGTCAGATTCCTCTAAGCACACTGTCAGACTCCACTAAGCGCATTGTGAGACTCCTCTAAGCACACTGTGAGACTCCTCTAATCACACTGTGAGACTCCTCTAAGCACATGGTCAGACTCCCCCAAGCGCAGTGAGACTCCTCTAAGCACACTGTGAGATTCCTCTAAGCAGACTGTCAGACTCCCCCAAGAGCACTGTGAGACTCCTCTAAGCGCACTGTGAGACTCTTCTAAGTACAATGTGAGACTCCTCTAAGCACACTGTGAGACTCCTCGAAGCACACTGTGAGACTCACCTAAGCACACTGTGAGACTCCTCGAAGCACACTGTGAGACTCACCTAAGCACACTGTCAGAGTCCTCTAAGCACACTGTCAGACTCCTCTAAGCACACTGTGACTCCTTTAAGCACACTGTGAGACTCCTCTAAGCACACTTTGAAACTCCCCGAAGAGCACTGTGAGACTCCTCTAAGCAAACTGTGAGACTCCTGTAATCGCACTGTGAGACTCCTCTAAGTACAATGTGAGACTCCTATAAGCACACTGTGAGACTCCTCTAAGCACATTGTGAGACACCTCTAAGCGCACTGTCAGAATCCTCTAAGCGCACTGTCAGACTCCTCTAAGCACACTGTGAGACTCACCTAAGCACACTGTGAGACTCCTCTTAGCACACTGTGAGACTCCTCTAAACGCACTGTGAGACTCCACTAAGCGCACTGTCAGACTCCCCCAAGCGTACTGTCAGACATCCCCAAGCGCACTGTCAGACTCCTCTAAGCACACCGTGAGACTCCCCTAAGCACACTGTGAGACTCCTCTAAGCACACTGTGAGACTCCTCTAAGCACACTGTGAGATTCCTCTAAGCACACTGTCAGACTCCTCTAAGCGCACTGAGACTTCTCTAAGCACACTGTCAGACTCCTCTAAGCGCACTGAGACTTCCCTAAGCATACTGTGAGACTCCTCTAAAAAAACTGTGAGACTCCTCTAAGCGCACTGTGAGACTTCTCTAAGCGCACTGTCAGACTCTTCTAAACACACTGTGAGACTCCCCTAAGCACACTGTGAGACTCCTCTAAGCACACTGTGACTCCCTTAAGCGCACTGTCAGACTCCTCTAAGCACACCGTGAGACTCCCCCTAAGCACACTGTGAGATTCCTCTAAGCACACTGTCAGACTCCTCTAAGCGCACTGAGACTTCTCTAAGCATACTGTGAGACTCCTCTAAGCATACTGTCAAACTCCCCCAAGAGCACTGTGAGACTCGTCTAAGCGCACTGTGAGACTCCTGTAATCGCACTGTGAGATTCCTCTAAGTACAATGTGAGACACCTCTACGCACACTGTGACTCCTTTAAGCACACTGTGAGACTCCTCTAATCGCACTATCAGACTCCTCTAAGCACACTGTGGGACTCCCCTATACGCACTGTAAGACTCCTCTAATCACACTGTGAGACTCCTCTAAGCACACTGTGAGACTCCTCTAAGCACACTGTCAGACTCCTCTAAGCACACTGTCAGACTCCTTTAAGCACACTGTGAGACTCCTCTAAGCACACTGTGAAACTCCCCGAAGAGCACTGTGAGACTCCTCTAAGCACACTGTGAGACTCCTGTAATCGCACTGTGAGACTCCTCTAAGTACAATGTGAGACTCCTATAAGCACACTGTGAGACTCCTCTAAGCACATTGTGAGACACCTCTAAGCGCACTGTCAGAATCCTCTAAGCGCACTGTCAGACTCCTCTAAGCACACTGTGAGACTCACCTAAGCACACTGTGAGACTCCTCTTAGCACACTGTGAGACTCCTCTAAACGCACTGTGAGACTCCACTAAGCGCACTGTCAGACTCCCCCAAGCGTACTGTCAGACATCCCCAAGCGCACTGTCAGACTCCTCTAAGCACACCGTGAGACTCCCCTAAGCACACTGTGAGACTCCTCTAAGCACACTTTGAGATTCCTCTAAGCACACTGTCAGACTCCTCTAAGCGCACTGAGACTTCTCTAAGCATACTGTGAGACTCCTCTAAGCACACTGTGAAACTCCCCGAAGAGCACTGTGAGACTCCTCTAAGCACACTGTGAGACTCGTCTAAGCGCACTGTGAGACTCCTGTAATCGCACTGTGAGACTCCTCTAAGTACAATGTGAGACTTCTCTAAGCACACTGTGAGACTCCTCGAAGCACACTATGAGACTCCTCTAAGCACACTGTGAGACACCTCTACGCACACTGTGACTCCTTTAAGCACACTGTGAGACTCCTCTAATCGCACTATCAGACTCCTCTAAGCACACTGTGGGACTCCCCTAAACGCACTGTAAGACTCCTCTAATCACACTGTGAGACTCCTCTAAGCACACTGTGAGACTCCTCTAAGCGCCATGTCAGACTCCTCTAAGCTCACTGTCAGACTCCCCGAGTGCAATGTCAGATTCCTCTAAGCACACTGTCAGACTCCACTAAGCGCATTGTGAGACTCCTCTAAGCACACTGTGAGACTCCTCTAATCACACTGTGAGACTCCTCTAAGCACATGGTCAGACTCCCCCAAGCGCAGTGAGACTCCTCTAAGCACACTGTGAGATTCCTCTAAGCAGACTGTCAGACTCCCCCAAGAGCACTGTGAGACTCCTCTAAGCACACTGTGACTCATTTAATCACACTGTGAGACTCCTCTAATCGCACTGTGACTCCTTTAAGCACACTGTGAGACTCCTCTAAGCACACTGTGGGACTGCACTAAGCACACTGTGAGACTCCTCTAAGCTCAGTGTCAGACTCCCCGAGTGCACTGTGAGACTCCTCTAAGCACACTGTAAGACTCCTCTAAGCACACTGTGAGACTCCTCGAAGCACACTGTGAGACTCACCTAAGCACACTGTCAGACTCCCCAAGAGCACTGTGAGACTCCTCTAAGCGCACTGTGAGACTCATCTAAGTACAATGTGAGACTCCTCTAAGCACACTGTGAGACTCCTCGAAGCACACTGTGAGACTCACCTAAGCACACTGTGAGACTCCTCGAAGCACACTGTGAGACTCACCTAAGCACACTGTCAGAGTCCTCTAAGCACACTGTCAGACTCCTCTAAGCACACTGTGAGACTCCTCTAAGCACACTGTGAAACTCCCCGAAGAGCACTGTGAGACTCCTCTAAGCACACTGTGAGACTCCTGTAATCGCACTGTGAGACTCCTCTAAGCACACTGTAAGACTCCTCTAAGCACACCGTGAGACTCCTCTAAGCACACTGTGAGACTCTTCTAAGTACAATGTGAGACTCCTCTAAGCACACTGTGAGACTCCTCGAAGCACACTATGAGACTCCTCTAAGCACACTGTGAGACACCTCTACGCACACTGTGACTCCTTAAGCACACTGTGAGACTCCTCTAATCGCACTATCAGACTCCTCTAAGCACACTGTGGGACCTCCCCTAAACGCACTGTAAGACTCCTCTAATCACACTGTGAGACTCCTCTAAGCACACTGTGAGACTCCTCTAAGCGCCATGTCAGACTCCTCTAAGCTCACTGTCAGACTCCCCCCGAGTGCAATGTCAGATTCCTCTAAGCACACTGTCAGACTCCACTAAGCGCATTGTGAGACTCCTCTAAGCACACTGTGAGACTCCTCTAATCACACTGTGAGACTCCTCTAAGCACATGGTCAGACTCCCCCAAGCGCAGTGAGACTCCTCTAAGCACACTGTGAGATTCCTCTAAGCAGACTGTCAGACTCCCCCAAGAGCACTGTGAGACTCCTCTAAGCACACTGTGACTCATTTAATCACACTGTGAGACTCCTCTAATCGCACTGTGACTCCTTTAAGCACACTGTGAGACTCCTCTAAGCACACTGTGGGACTGCACTAAGCACACTGTGAGACTCCTCTAAGCTCAGTGTCAGACTCCCCGAGTGCACTGTGAGACTCCTCTAAGCACACTGTAAGACTCCTCTAAGCACACTGTGAGACTCCTCGAAGCACACTGTGAGACTCACCTAAGCACACTGTCAGACTCCCCCAAGAGCACTGTGAGACTCCTCTAAGCGCACTGTGAGACTCATCTAAGTACAATGTGAGGACTCCTCTAAGCACACTGTGAGACTCCTCGAAGCACACTGTGAGACTCACCTAAGCACACTGTGAGACTCCTCGAAGCACACTGTGAGACTCACCTAAGCACACTGTCAGAGTCCTCTAAGCACACTGTCAGACTCCTCTAAGCACACTGTGAGACTCCTCTAAGCACACTGTGAAACTCCCCGAAGAGCACTGTGAGACTCCTCTAAGCACACTGTGAGACTCCTGTAATCGCACTGTGAGACTCCTCTAAGCACACTGTAAGACTCCTCTAAGCACACCGTGAGACTCCTCTAAGCACACTGTGAGACTCTTCTAAGTACAATGTGAGACTCCTCTAAGCACACTGTGAGACTCCTCGAAGCACACTATGAGACTCCTCTAAGCACACTGTGAGACACCTCTACGCACACTGTGACTCCTTTAAGCACACTGTGAGACTCCTCTAATCGCACTATCAGACTCCTCTAAGCACACTGTGGGACTCCCCTAAACGCACTGTAAGACTCCTCTAATCACACTGTGAGACTCCTCTAAGCACACTGTGAGACTCCTCTAAGCGCAATGTCAGACTCCTCTAAGCTCACTGTCAGACTCCCCGAGTGCACTGTCAGATTCCTCTAAGCACACTGTCAGACTCGACTAAGCGCATTGTGAGACTCCTCTAAGCACACTGTGAGACTCCTCTAATCACACTGTGAGACTCCTCTAAGCACATGGTCAGACTCCCCCAAGCGCAGTGAGACTCCTCTAAGCACACTGTGAGATTCCTCTAAGCAGACTGTCAGACTCCCCCAAGAGCACTGTGAGACTCCTCTAAGCGCACTGTGAGACTCCTCTAAGTACAATGTGAGACTCCTCTAAGCACACTGTGAGAATCCTCGAAGCACATTGTGAGACTCACCTAAGCACACTGTGAGACTCCTCGAAGCACACTGTGAGACTCACCTAAGCACACTGTCAGAGTCCTCTAAGCACACTGTCAGACTCCTCTAAGCACACTGTGACTCCTTTAAGCACACTGTGAGACTCCTCTAAGCACACTGTGAAACTCCCCGAAGAGCACTGTGAGACTCCTCTAAGCACACTGTGAGACTCCTGTAATCGCACTGTGAGACTCCTCTAAGTACAATGTGAGACTCCTATAAGCACACTGTGAGACTCCTCTAAGCACATTGTGAGACACCTCTAAGCGCACTGTCAGAATCCTCTAAGCGCACTGTCAGACTCCTCTAAGCACACTGTGAGACTCACCTAAGCACACTGTGAGACTCCTCTTAGCACACTGTGAGACTCCTCTAAACGCACTGTGAGACTCCACTAAGGGCACTGTCAGACTCCCCCAAGCGTACTGTCAGACATCCCCAAGCGCACTGTCAGACTCCTCTAAGCACACCGTGAGACTCCCCAAAGCACACTGTGAGAATCCTCTAAGCACACTGTGAGATTCCTCTAAGCACACTGTCAGACTCCTCTAAGCGCACTGAGACTTCTCTAAGCATACTGTGAGACTCCTCTAAAAAAACTGTGAGACTCCTCTAAGCGCACTGTGAGACTTCTCTAAGCGCACTGTCAGACTCTTCGAAACACACTGTGAGACTCCTCTAAGCACACTGTGACTCCCTTAAGCGCACTGTCAGACTCCTCTAAGCACACCGTGAGACTCCCCTAAGCACACTGTGAGACTCCTCTAAGCACACTGTGAGATTCCTCTAAGCACACTGTCAGACTCCTCTAAGCGCACTGAGACTTCTCTAAGCATACTGTGAGACTCCTCTAAGCACACTGTCAAACTCCCCCAAGAGCACTGTGAGACTCGTCTAAGCGCACTGTGAGACTCCTGTAATCGCACTGTGAGACTTCTCTAAGTACAATGTGAGACTTCTCTAAGCACACTGTGAGACTCCTCGAAGCACACTATGAGACTCCTCTAAGCACACTGTGAGACACCTCTACGCACACTGTGACTCCTTTAAGCACACTGTGAGACTCCTCTAATCGCACTATCAGACTCCTCTAAGGACACTGTGGGACTCCTCTAAGCACACTGTGAGACTCCTCTAAGCGCAATGTCAGACTCCTCTAAGCTCACTGTCAGACTCGCCGAGTGCACTGTCAGATTCCTCTAAGCACACTGTCAGACTCCACTAAGCGCATTGTGAGACTCCTCTAAGCACACTGTGTGACTCCTCTAATCACACTGTGAGACTCCTCGAAGCACACTGTGAGACTCACCTAAGCACACTGTGAGACTCCTCGAAGCACACTGTGAGACTCACCTAAGCACACTGTCAGAGTCCTCTAAGCACACTGTCAGACTCCTCTAAGCACACTGTGACTCCTTTAAGCACACTGTGAGACTCCTCTAAGCACACTGTGAGATTCCTCTAAGCAGACTGTCAGACTCCCCCAAGAGCACTGTGAGACTCCTCTAAGCGCACTGTGAGACTCCTCTAAGTACAATGTGAGACTCCTCTAAGCACACTGTGAGACTCCTCGAAGCACACTGTGAGACTCACCTAAGCACACTGTGAGACTCCTCGAAGCACACTGTGAGACTCACCTAAGCACACTGTCAGAGTCCTCTAAGCACACTGTCAGACTCCTCTAAGCACACTGTGACTCCTTTAAGCACACTGTGAGACTCCTCTAAGCACACTGTGAAACTCCCCGAAGAGCACTGTGAGACTCCTCTAAGCACACTGTGAGACTCCTGTAATCGCACTGTGAGACTCCTCTAAGTACAATGTGAGACTCCTCGAAGCACACTGTGAGACTCACCTAAGCACACTGTGAGACTCCTCGAAGCACACTGTGAGACTCACCTAAGCACACTGTCAGAGTCCTCTAAGCACACTGTCAGACTCCTCTAAGCACACTGTGACTCCTTTAAGCACACTGTGAGACTCCTCTAAGCACACTGTGAGACTCCTGTAATCGCACTGTGAGACTCCTCTAAGTAAAATGTGAGACTCCTATAAGCACACTGTGAGACTCCTCTAAGTACATTGTGAGACACCTCTAAGCGCACTGTCAGAATCCTCTAAGCGCACTGTCAGACTCCTCTAAGCACACTGTGAGACTCACCTAAGCACACTGTGAGACTCCTCTTAGCACACTGTGAGACTCCTCTAAACGCACTGTGAGACTCCACTAAGCGCACTGTCAGACTCCCCCAAGCGTACTGTCAGACATCCCCAAGCGCACTGTCAGACTCCTCTAAGCACACCGTGAGACTCCCCTAAGCACACTGTGAGACTCCTCTAAGCACACTGTGAGACTCCTCTAAGCACACTGTGAGATTCCTCTAAGCACACTGTCAGACTCCTCTACGCGCACTGAGACTTCTCTAAAAATACTGTGAGACTCCTCTAAAAAAACTGTGAGACTCCTCTAAGCGCACTGTGAGACTTCTCTAAGCGCCATGTCAGACTCCTCTAAGCTCACTGTCAGACTCCCCGAGTGCACTGTCAGATTCCTCTAAGCACACTGTCAGACTCCACTAAGCGCATTGTGAGACTCCTCTAAGCACACTGTGAGACTCCTCTAATCACACTGTGAGACTCCTCTAAGCACATGGTCAGACTCCCCCAAGCGCAGTGAGACTCCTCTAAGCACACTGTGAGATTCCTCTAAGCAGACTGTCAGACTCCCCCAAGAGCACTGTGAGACTCCTCTAAGCACACTGTGACTCATTTAATCACACTGTGAGACTCCTCTAATCGCACTGTGACTCCTTTAAGCACACTGTGAGACTCCTCTAAGCACACTGTGGGACTGCTCTAAGCACACTGTGAGACTCCTCTAAGCTCAGTGTCAGACTCCCCGAGTGCACTGTGAGACTCCTCTAAGCACACTGTAAGACTCCTCTAAGCACACTGTGAGACTCCTCGAAGCACACTGTGAGACTCACCTAAGCACACTGTCAGACTCCCCCAAGAGCACTGTGAGACTCCTCTAAGCGCACTGTGAGACTCATCTAAGTACAATGTGAGACTCCTCTAAGCACACTGTGAGACTCCTCGAAGCACACTGTGAGACTCACCTAAGCACACTGTGAGACTCCTCGAAGCACACTGTGAGACTCACCTAAGCACACTGTCAGAGTCCTCTAAGCACACTGTCAGACTCCTCTAAGCACACTGTGAGACTCCTCTAAGCACACTGTGAAACTCCCCGAAGAGCACTGTGAGACTCCTCTAAGCACACTGTGAGACTCCTGTAATCGCACTGTGAGACTCCTCTAAGCACACTGTAAGACTCCTCTAAGCACACCGTGAGACTCCTCTAAGCACACTGTGAGACTCTTCTAAGTACAATGTGAGACTCCTCTAAGCACACTGTGAGACTCCTCGAAGCACACTATGAGACTCCTCTAAGCACACTGTGAGACACCTCTACGCACACTGTGACTCCTTTAAGCACACTGTGAGACTCCTCTAATCGCACTATCAGACTCCTCTAAGCACACTGTGGGACTCCCCTAAACGCACTGTAAGACTCCTCTAATCACACCGTGAGACTCCTCTAAGCACACTGTGAGACTCCTCTAAGCGCAATGTCAGACTCCTCTAAGCTCACTGTCAGACTCCCCGAGTGCACTGTCAGATTCCTCTAAGCACACTGTCAGACTCGACTAAGCGCATTGTGAGACTCCTCTAAGCACACTGTGAGACTCCTCTAATCACACTGTGAGACTCCTCTAAGCACATGGTCAGACTCCCCCAAGCGCAGTGAGACTCCTCTAAGCACACTGTGAGATTCCTCTAAGCAGACTGTCAGACTCCCCCAAGAGCACTGTGAGACTCCTCTAAGCGCACTGTGAGACTCCTCTAAGTACAATGTGAGACTCCTCTAAGCACACTGTGAGAATCCTCGAAGCACATTGTGAGACTCAACTAAGCACACTGTGAGACTCCTCGAAGCACACTGTGAGACTCACCTAAGCACACTGTCAGAGTCCTCTAAGCACACTGTCAGACTCCTCTAAGCACACTGTGACTCCTTTAAGCACACTGTGAGACTCCTCTAAGCACACTGTGAAACTCCCCGAAGAGCACTGTGAGACTCCTCTAAGCACACTGTGAGACTCCTGTAATCGCACTGTGAGACTCCTCTAAGTACAATGTGAGACTCCTATAAGCACACTGTGAGACTCCTCTAAGCACATTGTGAGACACCTCTAAGCGCACTGTCAGAATCCTCTAAGCGCACTGTCAGACTCCTCTAAGCACACTGTGAGACTCACCTAAGCACATTGTGAGACTCCTCTTAGCACACTGTGAGACTCCTCTAAACGCACTGTGAGACTCCACTAAGGGCACTGTCAGACTCCCCCAAGCGTACTGTCAGACATCCCCAAGCGCACTGTCAGACTCCTCTAAGCACACCGGGAGACTCCCCAAAGCACACTGTGAGAATCCTCTAAGCACACTGTGAGATTCCTCTAAGCACACTGTCAGACTCCTCTAAGCGCACTGAGACTTCTCTAAGCATACTGTGAGACTCCTCTAAAAAAACTGTGAGACTCCTCTAAGCGCACTGTGAGACTTCTCTAAGCGCACTGTCAGACTCTTCGAAACACACTGTGAGACTCCTCTAAGCACACTGTGACTCCCTTAAGCGCACTGTCAGACTCCTCTAAGCACACCGTGAGACTCCCCTAAGCACACTGTGAGACTCCTCTAAGCACACTGTGAGATTCCTCTAAGCACACTGTCAGACTCCTCTAAGCGCACTGAGACTTCTCTAAGCATACTGTGAGACTCCTCTAAGCACACTGTCAAACTCCCCCAAGAGCACTGTGAGACTCGTCTAAGCGCACTGTGAGACTCCTGTAATCGCACTGTGAGACTTCTCTAAGTACAATGTGAGACTTCTCTAAGCACACTGTGAGACTCCTCGAAGCACACTATGAGACTCCTCTAAGCACACTGTGAGACACCTCTACGCACACTGTGACTCCTTTAAGCACACTGTGAGACTCCTCTAATCGCACTATCAGACTCCTCTAAGGACACTGTGGGACTCCTCTAAGCACACTGTGAGACTCCTCTAAGCGCAATGTCAGACTCCTCTAAGCTCACTGTCAGACTCCCCGAGTGCACTGTCAGATTCCTCTAAGCACACTGTCAGACTCCACTAAGCGCATTGTGAGACTCCTCTAAGCACACTGTGTGACTCCTCTAATCACACTGTGAGACTCCTCGAAGCACACTGTGAGACTCACCTAAGCACACTGTGAGACTCCTCGAAGCACACTGTGAGACTCACCTAAGCACACTGTCAGAGTCCTCTAAGCACACTGTCAGACTCCTCTAAGCACACTGTGACTCCTTTAAGCACACTGTGAGACTCCTCTAAGCACACTGTGAGATTCCTCTAAGCAGACTGTCAGACTCCCCCAAGAGCACTGTGAGACTCCTCTAAGCGCACTGTGAGACTCCTCTAAGTACAATGTGAGACTCCTCTAAGCACACTGTGAGACTCCTCGAAGCACACTGTGAGACTCACCTAAGCACACTGTGAGACTCCTCGAAGCACACTGTGAGACTCACCTAAGCACACTGTCAGAGTCCTCTAAGCACACTGTCAGACTCCTCTAAGCACACTGTGACTCCTTTAAGCACACTGTGAGACTCCTCTAAGCACACTGTGAAACTCCCCGAAGAGCACTGTGAGACTCCTCTAAGCACACTGTGAGACTCCTGTAATCGCACTGTGAGACTCCTCTAAGTACAATGTGAGACTCCTCGAAGCACACTGTGAGACTCACCTAAGCACACTGTGAGACTCCTCGAAGCACACTGTGAGACTCACCTAAGCACACTGTCAGAGTCCTCTAAGCACACTGTCAGACTCCTCTAAGCACACTGTGACTCCTTTAAGCACACTGTGAGACTCCTCTAAGCACACTGTGAGACTCCTGTAATCGCACTGTGAGACTCCTCTAAGTAAAATGTGAGACTCCTATAAGCACACTGTGAGACTCCTCTAAGTACATTGTGAGACACCTCTAAGCGCACTGTCAGAATCCTCTAAGCGCACTGTCAGACTCCTCTAAGCACACTGTGAGACTCACCTAAGCACACTGTGAGACTCCTCTTAGCACACTGTGAGACTCCTCTAAACGCACTGTGAGACTCCACTAAGCGCACTGTCAGACTCCCCCAAGCGTACTGTCAGACATCCCCAAGCGCACTGTCAGACTCCTCTAAGCACACCGTGAGACTCCCCTAAGCACACTGTGAGACTCCTCTAAGCACACTGTGAGACTCCTCTAAGCACACTGTGAGATTCCTCTAAGCACACTGTCAGACTCCTCTACGCGCACTGAGACTTCTCTAAAAATACTGTGAGACTCCTCTAAAAAAACTGTGAGACTCCTCTAAGCGCACTGTGAGACTTCTCTAAGCGCACTGTCAGACTCTTCTAAACACACTGTGAGACTCCCCTAAGCACACTGTGAGACTCCTCTAAGCACACTGTGACTCCCTTAAGCGCACTGTCAGACTCCTCTAAGCACACAGTGAGACTCCCCTAAGCACACTGTGAGACTCCTCTAAGCTCACTGTGATATTCCTCTAAGCACACTGTCAGACTCCTCTAAGCGCACTGAGACTTCTCTAAGCATACTGTGAGACTCCTCTAAGCACACTGTCAAACTCCCCCAAGAGCACTGTGAGACTCGTCTAAGCGCACTGTGAGACTCCTGTAATCGCACTGTGAGATTCCTCTAAGTACAATGTGAGACTTCTCTAAGCACACTGTGAGACTCCTCGAAGCACACTATGAGACTCCTCTAAGCACACTGTGAGACTCCTCTAATCGCACTATCAGACTCCTCTCAGCACACTGTGGGACTCCCCTATACGCACTGTAAGACTCCTCTAATCACACTGTGAGACTCCTCTAAGCACACTGTGAGACTCCTCTAAGCGCAATGTCAGACTCCTCTAAGCTCACTGTCAGACTCCCCGAGTGCACTGTCAGATTCTTCTAAGCACACTGTCAGACTCCACTAAGCGCATTGTGAGACTCCTCTAAGCACACTGTGAGACTCCTCTAATCACACTGTGAGACTGCTCTAAGCACATGGTCAGACTCCCCAAAACGCAGTGAGACTCCTCTAAGCACACTGTCAGACTCCCCCAAGAGCACTGTGAGACTCCTCTAAGCGCACTGTGAGACTCCTCTAAGTACAATGTGAGACTCCTCTAAGCACACTGTGAGACTCCTCGAAGCACACTGTGAGACTCACCTAAGCACACTGTGAGACTCCTCGAAGCACACTGTGAGACTCACCTAAGCACACTGTCAGAGTCCTCTAAGCACACTGTCAGACTCCTCTAAGCACACTGTGAGACTCCTCTAAGCACACTGTGAAACTCCCCGAAGAGCACTGTGAGACTCCTCTAAGCACACTGTGAGACTCCTGTAATCGCACTGTAAGACTCCTCTAAGTACAATGTGAGACTCCTATAAGCACACTGTGAGACTCCTCTAAGCACATTGTGAGACACCTCTAAGCGCACTGTCAGAATCCTCTAAGCACACTGTCAGACTCCTCTAAGCACACTGTGAGACTCACCTAAGCACAATGTGAGACTCCTCTTAGCACACTGTGAGACTCCTCTAAACGCACTGTGAGACTCCACAAAGCGCACTGTCAGACTCCCCCAAGCGTACTGTCAGACATCCCCAAGCGCACTGTCAGACTCCTCTAAGCACACCGTGAGACTCCCCTAAGCACACTGTGAGACTCCTCTAAGCACACTGTGAGATTCCTCTAAGCACACTGTCAGACTCCTCTAAGCGCACTGAGACTTCTCTAAGCATACTGTGAGACTCCTCTAAGCACACTGTCAAACTCACCCAAGAGCACTGTGAGACTCGTCTAAGCGCACTGTGAGACTCCTGTAATTGCACTGTGAGATTCCTCTAAGCACACTGTCAGACTCCACTAAGCGCATTGTGAGACTCCTCTAAGCACACTATGAGACTCCTCTAAGCAGACTGTGAGACACCTCGAAGCACACTGTGAGACTCACCTAAGCACACTGTGAGACTCCTCGAAGCACACTGTGAGACTCACCTAAGCACACTGTCAGAGTCCTCTAAGCACACTGTCAGACTCCTCTAAGCACACTGTGACTCCTTTAAGCACACTGTGAGACTCCTCTAAGCACACTGTGAGATTCCTCTAAGCAGACTGTCAGACTCCCCCAAGAGCACTGTGAGACTCCTCTAAGCGCACTGTGAGACTCCTCTAAGTACAATGTGAGACTCCTCTAAGCACACTGTGAGACTCCTCGAAGCACACTGTGAGACTCACCTAAGCACACTGTGAGACTCCTCGAAGCACACTGTGAGACTCACCTAAGCACACTGTCAGAGTCCTCTAAGCACACTGTCAGACTCCTCTAAGCACACTGTGACTCCTTTAAGCACACTGTGAGACTCCTCTAAGCACACTGTGAAACTCCCCGAAGAGCACTGTGAGACTCCTCTAAGCACACTGTGAGACTCCTGTAATCGCACTGTGAGACTCCTCTAAGTACAATGTGAGACTCCTCGAAGCACACTGTGAGACTCACCTAAGCACACTGTGAGACTCCTCGAAGCACACTGTGAGACTCACCTAAGCACACTGTCAGAGTCCTCTAAGCACACTGTCAGACTCCTCTAAGCACACTGTGACTCCTTTAAGCACACTGTGAGACTCCTCTAAGCACACTGTGAGACTCCTGTAATCGCACTGTGAGACTCCTCTAAGTAAAATGTGAGACTCCTATAAGCACACTGTGAGACTCCTCTAAGTACATTGTGAGACACCTCTAAGCGCACTGTCAGAATCCTCTAAGCGCACTGTCAGACTCCTCTAAGCACACTGTGAGACTCACCTAAGCACACTGTGAGACTCCTCTTAGCACACTGTGAGACTCCTCTAAACGCACTGTGAGACTCCACTAAGCGCACTGTCAGACTCCCCCAAGGGTACTGTCAGACATCCCCAAGCGCACTGTCAGACTCCTCTAAGCACACCGTGAGACTCCCCTAAGCACACTGTGAGACTCCTCTAAGCACACTGTGAGACTCCTCTAAGCACACTGTGAGATTCCTCTAAGCACACTGTCAGACTCCTCTAAGCGCACTGAGACTTCTCTAAAAATACTGTGAGACTCCTCTAAAAAAACTGTGAGACTCCTCTAAGCGCACTGTGAGACTTCTCTAAGCGCACTGTCAGACTCTTCTAAACACACTGTGAGACTCCCCTAAGCACACTGTGAGACTCCTCTAAGCACACTGTGACTCCCTTAAGCGCACTGTCAGACTCCTCTAAGCACACAGTGAGACTCCCCTAAGCACACTGTGAGACTCCTCTAAGCTCACTGTGAGATTCCTCTAAGCACACTGTCAGACTCCTCTAAGCGCACTGAGACTTCTCTAAGCATACTGTGAGACTCCTCTAAGCACACTGTCAAACTCCCCCAAGAGCACTGTGAGACTCGTCTAAGCGCACTGTGAGACTCCTGTAATCGCACTGTGAGATTCCTCTAAGTACAATGTGAGACTTCTCTAAGCACACTGTGAGACTCCTCGAAGCACACTATGAGACTCCTCTAAGCACACTGTGAGACTCCTCTAATCGCACTATCAGACTCCTCTCAGCACACTGTGGGACTCCCCTATACGCACTGTAAGACTCCTCTAATCACACTGTGAGACTCCTCTAAGCACACTGTGAGACTCCTCTAAGCGCAATGTCAGACTCCTCTAAGCTCACTGTCAGACTCCCCGAGTGCACTGTCAGATTCTTCTAAGCACACTGTCAGACTCCACTAAGCGCATTGTGAGACTCCTCTAAGCACACTGTGAGACTCCTCTAATCACACTGTGAGACTGCTCTAAGCACATGGTCAGACTCCCCAAAACGCAGTGAGACTCCTCTAAGCACACTGTCAGACTCCCCCAAGAGCACTGTGAGACTCCTCTAAGCGCACTGTGAGACTCCTCTAAGTACAATGTGAGACTCCTCTAAGCACACTGTGAGACTCCTCGAAGCACACTGTGAGACTCACCTAAGCACACTGTGAGACTCCTCGAAGCACACTGTGAGACTCACCTAAGCACACTGTCAGAGTCCTCTAAGCACACTGTCAGACTCCTCTAAGCACACTGTGAGACTCCTCTAAGCACACTGTGAAACTCCCCGAAGAGCACTGTGAGACTCCTCTAAGCACACTGTGAGACTCCTGTAATCGCACTGTAAGACTCCTCTAAGTACAATGTGAGACTCCTATAAGCACACTGTGAGACTCCTCTAAGCACATTGTGAGACACCTCTAAGCGCACTGTCAGAATCCTCTAAGCGCACTGTCAGACTCCTCTAAGCACACTGTGAGACTCACCTAAGCACAATGTGAGACTCCTCTTAGCACACTGTGAGACTCCTCTAAACGCACTGTGAGACTCCACTAAGCGCACTGTCAGACTCCCCCAAGCGTACTGTCAGACATCCCCAAGCGCACTGTCAGACTCCTCTAAGCACACCGTGAGACTCCCCTAAGCACACTGTGAGACTCCTCTAAGCACACTGTGAGATTCCTCTAAGCACACTGTCAGACTCCTCTAAGCGCACTGAGACTTCTCTAAGCATACTGTGAGACTCCTCTAAGCACACTGTCAAACTCACCCAAGAGCACTGTGAGACTCGTCTAAGCGCACTGTGAGACTCCTGTAATTGCACTGTGAGACTCCTCTAAGTACAATGTGAGACTTCTCTAAGCACACTGTGAGACTCCTCGAAGCACACTATGAGACTCCTCTAAGCAGACTGTGAGACACCTCTACGCACACTGTGACTCCTTTAAGCACACTGTGAGACTCCTCTAATCGCACTATCAGACTCCTCCAAGCACACTGTGGGACTCCCCTAAACGCACTGTGAGACTCCTCTAAGCGCAATGTCAGACTCCTCTAAGCTCACTGTCAGACTCCCCGAGTGCACTGTCAGATTCCTCTAAGCACACTGTCAGACTCCACTAAGCGCATTGTGAGACTCCTCTAAGCACACTGTGAGACTCCTCTAATCACACTGTGAGACTCCTCTAAGCACATGGTCAGACTCCCCCAAGCGCAGTGAGACTCCTCTAAGCACACTGTGAGATTCCTCTAAGCAGACTGTCAGACTCCCCCAAGAGCACTGTGAGACTCCTCTACGCGCACTGTGAGACTCCTCTAAGTACAATGTGAGACTCCTCTAAGCACACTGTGAGACTCCTCAAAGCACACTGTGAGACTCACCTAAGCACACTGTGAGACTCCTCGAAGCACACTGTGAGACTCACCTAAGCACACTGTCAGAGTCCTCTAAGCACACTGTCAGACTCCTCTAAGCACACTGTGACTCCTTTAAGCACACTGTGAGACTCCTCTAAGCACACTGTGAAACTCCCTGAAGAGCACTGTGAGACTCCTCTAAGCACACTGTGAGACTCCTGTAATCGCACTGTGAGACTCCTCTAAGTACAATGTGAGACTCCTATAAGCACACTGTGAGACTCCTCTAAGCACATTGTGAGACACCTCTAAGCGCACTGTCAGAATCCTCTAAGCGCACTGTCAGACTCCTCTAAGCACACTGTGAGACTCACCTAAGCACACTGTGAGACTCCTCTTAGCACACTGTGAGACTCCTCTAAACGCACTGTGAGACTCCACTAAGCGCACTGTCACACCCCCCCAAGCGTACTGTCAGACATCCCCAAGCGCACTGTCAGACTCCTCTAAGCACACCGTGAGACTCCCCTAAGCACACTGTGAGACTCCTCTAAGCACACTGTGAGATTCCTCTAAGCACACTGTCAGACTCCTCTAAGCGCACTGAGACTTCTCTAAGCATACTGTGAGACTCCTCTAAAAAAACTGTGAGACTCCTCTAAGCGCACTGTGAGGCTTCTCTAAGCGCACTGTCAGACTCTTCTAAACACACTGTGAGACTCCCCTAAGCACACTGTGAGACTCCTCTAAGCACACTTTGACTCCCTTAAGCGCACTGTCAGACTCCTCTAAGCACACCGTGAGACTCCCCTAAGCACACTGTGAGACTCCTCTAAGCACACTGTGAGATTCCTCTAAGCACACTGTCAGACTCCTCTAAGCGCACTGAGACTTCTCTAAGCATACTGTGAGACTCCTCTAAGCACACTGTCAAACTCCCCCAAGAGCACTGTGAGACTCGTCTAAGCGCACTGTGAGACTCCTGTAATCGCACTGTGAGACTTCTCTAAGTACAATGTGAGACTTCTCTAAGCACACTGTGAGACTCCTCGAAGCACACTATGAGACTCCTCTAAGCACACTGTGAGACACCTCTACGCACACTGTGACTCCTTTAAGCACACTGTGAGACTCCTCTAATCGCACTATCAGACTCCTCTAAGGACACTGTGGGACTCCTCTAAGCACACTGTGAGACTCCTCTAAGCGCAATGTCAGACTCCTCTAAGCTCACTGTCAGACTCCCCGAGTGCACTGTCAGATTCCTCTAAGCACACTGTCAGACTCCACTAAGCGCATTGTGATACTCCTCTAAGCACACTGTGAGACTCCTCGAAGCAAACTGTTAGACTCACCTAAGCACACTGTCAGAGTCCTCTAAGCACACTGTCAGACTCCTCTAAGCACACTGTGACTCTAAGCACACTGTGAGAATCCTCTAAGCACACTGTGAGATTCCTCTAAGCAGACTGTCAGACTCCCCCAAGAGCACTGTGAGACTCCTCTAAGCGCACTGTGAGACTCCTCTAAGTACAATGTGAGACTCCTCTAAGCACACTGTGAGACTCCTCGAAGCACACTGTGAGACTCACCTAAGCACACTGTGAGACTCCTCGAAGCACACTGTGAGACTCACCTAAGCACACTGTCAGAGTCCTCTAAGCACACTGTCAGACTCCTCTAAGCACACTGTGACTCCTTTAAGCACACTGTGAGACTCCTCTAAGCACACTGTGAAACACCCCGAAGAGCATTGTGAGACTCCTCTAAGCACACTGTGAGACTCCTGTAATCGCACTGTGAGACTCCTCTAAGTACAATGTGAGACTCCTATAAGCACACTGTGAGACTCCTCTAAGCACATTGTGAGACACCTCTAAGCGCACTGTCAGAATCCTCTAAGTGCACTGTCAGACTCCTCTAAGCACACTGTGAGACTCACCTAAGCACACTGTGAGACTCCTCTTAGCACACTGTGAGACTCCTCTAAACGCACTGTGAGACTCCACTAAGCGCACTGTCAGACTCCCCCAAGCGTACTGTCAGACAACCCCAAGCGCACTGTCAGACTCCTCTAAGCACACCGTGAGACTCCCCTAAGCACACTGTGAGACTCCTCTAAGCACACTGTGAGATTCCTCTAAGCACACTGTCAGACTCCTCTAAGCGCACTGAGACTTCTCTAAGCATACTGTGAGACTCCTCTAAGCACACTGTCAAACTCCCCCAAGAGCACTGTGAGACTCGTCTAAGCGCACTGTGAGACTCCTGTAATCGCACTGTGAGACTCCTCTAAGTACAATGTGAGACTTCTCTAAGCACACAGTGAGACTCCTCTAAGCACATGGTCAGACTCCCCCAAGCGCAGTGAGACTCCTCTAAGCACACTGTGAGATTCCTCTAAGCAGACTGTCAGACTCCCCCAAGAGCACTGTGAGACTCCTCTAAGCGCACTGTGAGACTCCTCTAAGTACAATGTGAGACTCCTCTAAGCACACTGTCAGACTCCTGTAATCGCACTGTAAGACTCCTCTAAGTACAATGTGAGACTCCTATAAGCACACTGTGAGACTCCTCTAAGCACATTGTGAGACACCTCTAAGCGCACTGTCAGAATCCTCTAAGCGCACTGTCAGACTCCTCTAAGCACACTGTGAGACTCACCTAAGCACAATGTGAGACTCCTCTTAGCACACTGTGAGACTCCTCTAAACGCACTGTGAGACTCCACTAAGCGCACTGTCAGACTCCCCCAAGCGTACTGTCAGACATCCCCAAGCGCACTGTCAGACTCCTCTAAGCACACCGTGAGACTCCCCTAAGCACACTGTGAGACTCCTCTAAGCACACTGTGAGATTCCTCTAAGCACACTGTCAGACTCCTCTAAGCGCACTGAGACTTCTCTAAGCATACTGTGAGACTCCTCTAAGCACACTGTCAAACTCACCCAAGAGCACTGTGAGACTCGTCTAAGCGCACTGTGAGACTCCTGTAATTGCACTGTGAGACTCCTCTAAGTACAATGTGAGACTTCTCTAAGCACACTGTGAGACTCCTCGAAGCACACTATGAGACTCCTCTAAGCAGACTGTGAGACACCTCTACGCACACTGTGACTCCTTTAAGCACACTGTGAGACTCCTCTAATCGCACTATCAGACTCCTCTAAGCACACTGTGGGACTCCCCTAAACGCACTGTGAGACTCCTCTAAGCGCAATGTCAGACTCCTCTAAGCTCACTGTCAGACTCCCCGAGTGCACTGTCAGATTCCTCTAAGCACACTGTCAGACTCCACTAAGCGCATTGTGAGACTCCTCTAAGCACACTGTGAGACTCCTCTAATCACACTGTGAGACTCCTCTAAGCACATGGTCAGACTCCCCCAAGCGCAGTGAGACTCCTCTAAGCACACTGTGAGATTCCTCTAAGCAGACTGTCAGACTCCCCCAAGAGCACTGTGAGACTCCTCTACGCGCACTGTGAGACTCCTCTAAGTACAATGTGAGACTCCTCTAAGCACACTGTGAGACTCCTCAAAGCACACTGTGAGACTCACCTAAGCACACTGTGAGACTCCTCGAAGCACACTGTGAGACTCACCTAAGCACACTGTCAGAGTCCTCTAAGCACACTGTCAGACTCCTCTAAGCACACTGTGACTCCTTTAAGCACACTGTGAGACTCCTCTAAGCACACTGTGAAACTCCCTGAAGAGCACTGTGAGACTCCTCTAAGCACACTGTGAGACTCCTGTAATCGCACTGTGAGACTCCTCTAAGTACAATGTGAGACTCCTATAAGCACACTGTGAGACTCCTCTAAGCACATTGTGAGACACCTCTAAGCGCACTGTCAGAATCCTCTAAGCGCACTGTCAGACTCCTCTAAGCACACTGTGAGACTCACCTAAGCACACTGTGAGACTCCTCTTAGCACACTGTGAGACTCCTCTAAACGCACTGTGAGACTCCACTAAGCGCACTGTCACACCCCCCCCAAGCGTACTGTCAGACATCCCCAAGCGCACTGTCAGACTCCTCTAAGCACACCGTGAGACTCCCCTAAGCACACTGTGAGACTCCTCTAAGCACACTGTGAGATTCCTCTAAGCACACTGTCAGACTCCTCTAAGCGCACTGAGACTTCTCTAAGCATACTGTGAGACTCCTCTAAAAAAACTGTGAGACTCCTCTAAGCGCACTGTGAGGCTTCTCTAAGCGCACTGTCAGACTCTTCTAAACACACTGTGAGACTCCCCTAAGCACACTGTGAGACTCCTCTAAGCACACTTTGACTCCCTTAAGCGCACTGTCAGACTCCTCTAAGCACACCGTGAGACTCCCCTAAGCACACTGTGAGACTCCTCTAAGCACACTGTGAGATTCCTCTAAGCACACTGTCAGACTCCTCTAAGCGCACTGAGACTTCTCTAAGCATACTGTGAGACTCCTCTAAGCACACTGTCAAACTCCCCCAAGAGCACTGTGAGACTCGTCTAAGCGCACTGTGAGACTCCTGTAATCGCACTGTGAGACTTCTCTAAGTACAATGTGAGACTTCTCTAAGCACACTGTGAGACTCCTCGAAGCACACTATGAGACTCCTCTAAGCACACTGTGAGACACCTCTACGCACACTGTGACTCCTTTAAGCACACTGTGAGACTCCTCTAATCGCACTATCAGACTCCTCTAAGGACACTGTGGGACTCCTCTAAGCACACTGTGAGACTCCTCTAAGCGCAATGTCAGACTCCTCTAAGCTCACTGTCAGACTCCCCGAGTGCACTGTCAGATTCCTCTAAGCACACTGTCAGACTCCACTAAGCGCATTGTGATACTCCTCTAAGCACACTGTGAGACTCCTCGAAGCAAACTGTTAGACTCACCTAAGCACACTGTCAGAGTCCTCTAAGCACACTGTCAGACTCCTCTAAGCACACTGTGACTCTAAGCACACTGTGAGAATCCTCTAAGCACACTGTGAGATTCCTCTAAGCAGACTGTCAGACTCCCCCAAGAGCACTGTGAGACTCCTCTAAGCGCACTGTGAGACTCCTCTAAGTACAATGTGAGACTCCTCTAAGCACACTGTGAGACTCCTCGAAGCACACTGTGAGACTCACCTAAGCACACTGTGAGACTCCTCGAAGCACACTGTGAGACTCACCTAAGCACACTGTCAGAGTCCTCTAAGCACACTGTCAGACTCCTCTAAGCACACTGTGACTCCTTTAAGCACACTGTGAGACTCCTCTAAGCACACTGTGAAACTCCCCGAAGAGCATTGTGAGACTCCTCTAAGCACACTGTGAGACTCCTGTAATCGCACTGTGAGACTCCTCTAAGTACAATGTGAGACTCCTATAAGCACACTGTGAGACTCCTCTAAGCACATTGTGAGACACCTCTAAGCGCACTGTCAGAATCCTCTAAGTGCACTGTCAGACTCCTCTAAGCACACTGTGAGACTCACCTAAGCACACTGTGAGACTCCTCTTAGCACACTGTGAGACTCCTCTAAACGCACTGTGAGACTCCACTAAGCGCACTGTCAGACTCCCCCAAGCGTACTGTCAGACAACCCCAAGCGCACTGTCAGACTCCTCTAAGCACACCGTGAGACTCCCCTAAGCACACTGTGAGACTCCTCTAAGCACACTGTGAGATTCCTCTAAGCACACTGTCAGACTCCTCTAAGCGCACTGAGACTTCTCTAAGCATACTGTGAGACTCCTCTAAGCACACTGTCAAACTCCCCCAAGAGCACTGTGAGACTCGTCTAAGCGCACTGTGAGACTCCTGTAATCGCACTGTGAGACTCCTCTAAGTACACATGTGAGGACTTCTCTAAGCACACAGTGAGACTCCTCTAAGCACATGGTCAGACTCCCCCAAGCGCAGTGAGACTCCTCTAAGCACACTGTGAGATTCCTCTAAGCAGACTGTCAGACTCCCCCAAGAGCACTGTGAGACTCCTCTAAGCGCACTGTGAGACTCCTCTAAGTACAATGTGAGACTCCTCTAAGCACACTGTGAGACTCCTCAAAGCACACTGTGAGACTCACCTAAGCACACTGTGAGACTCCTCGAAGCACACTGTGAGACTCACCTAAGCACACTGTCAGAGTCCTCTAAGCACACTGTCAGACTCCTCTAAGCACACTGTGACTCCTTTAAGCACACTGTGAGACTCCTCTAAGCACACTGTGAAACTCCCCGAAGAGCACTGTGAGACTCCTCTAAGCACACTGTGAGACTCCTGTAATCGCACTGTGAGACTCCTCTAAGTACAATGTGAGACTCCTATAAGCACACTGTGAGACTCCTCTAAGCACATTGTGAGACACCTCTAAGCGCACTGTCAGAATCCTCAAAGCGCACTGTCAGACTCCTCTAAGCACACTGTGAGACTCACCTAAGCACACTGTGAGACTCCTCTTAGCACACTGTGAGACTCCTCTAAGCACACTGTCAGACTCCTCTAAGCGCACTGAGACTTCTCTAAGCGCACTGTCAGACTCTTCTAAACACACTGTGAGACTCCCCTAAGCACACTGTGAGACTCCTCTAAGCACACTGTGACTCCCTTAAGCGCACTGTCAGACTCCTCTAAGCACACCGTGAGACTCCCCTAAGCACACTGTGAGACTCCTCTAAGCACACTGTGAGATTCCTCTAAGCACACTGTCAGACTCCTCTAAGCGCACTGAGACTTCTCTAAGCATACTGTGAGACTCCTCTAAGAACACTGTCAAACTCCCCCAAGAGCACTGTGAGACTCGTCTAAGCGCACTGTGAGACTCCTGTAATCGCACTGTGAGACTCCTCTAAGTACAATGTGAGACTTCTCTAAGCACACTGTGAGACTCCTCGAAGCACACTATGAGACTCCTCTAAGCACACTGTGAGACACCTCTACGCACACTGTGACTCCTTTAAGCACACTGTGAGACTCCTCTAATCGCACTATCAGACTCCTCTAAGCACACTGTGGGACTCCTCTAAGCACACTGTGAGACTCCTCTAAGCGCAATGTCAGACTCCTCTAAGCTCACTGTCAGACTCCCCGAGTGCACTGTCAGATTCCTCTAAGCACACTGTCAGACTCCACTAAGCGCATTGTGAGACTCCTCTAAGCACACTGTGAGACTCCTCTAATCACACTGTGAGACTCCTCGAAGCACACTGTGAGACTCACCTAAGCACACTGTGAGACTCCTCGAAGCACACTGTGAGACTCACCTAAGCACACTGTCAGAGTCCTCTAAGCACACTGTCAGACTCCTCTAAGCACACTGTGACTCCTTTAAGCACACTGTGAGACTCCTCTAAGCACACTGTGAGATTCCTCTAAGCAGACTGTCAGACTCCCCCAAGAGCACTGTGAGACTCCTCTAAGCGCACTGTGAGACTCCTCTAAGTACAATGTGAGACTCCTCTAAGCACACTGTGAGACTCCTCGAAGCACACTGTGAGACTCACCTAAGCACACTGTCAGAGTCCTCTAAGCACACTGTCAGACTCCTCTAAGCACACTGTGACTCCTTTAAGCACACTGTGAGACTCCTCTAAGCACACTGTGAAACTCCCCGAAGAGCACTGTGAGACTCCTCTAAGCACACTGTGAGACTCCTGTAATCGCACTGTGAGACTCCTCTAAGTACAATGTGAGACTCCTATAAGCACACTGTGAGACTCCTCTAAGCACATTGTGAGACACCTCTAAGCGCACTGTCAGAATCCTCTAAGCGCACTGTCAGACTCCTCTAAGCACACTGTGAGACTCACCTAAGCACACTGTGAGACTCCTCTTAGCACACTGTGAGACTCCTCTAAACGCACTGTGAGACTCCACTAAGCGCACTGTCAGACTCCCCCAAGCGTACTGTCAGACATCCCCAAGCGCACTGTCAGACTCCTCTAAGCACACCGTGAGACTCCCCTAAGCACACTGTGAGACTCCTCTAAGCACACTGTGAGATTCCTCTAAGCACACTGTCAGACTCCTCTAAGCGCACTGAGACTTCTCTAAGCATACTGTGGACTCCTCTAAAAAAACTGTGAGACTCCTCTAAGCGCACTGTGAGACTTCTCTAAGCGCACTGTCAGACTCTTCTAAACACACTGTGAGACTCCCCTAAGCACACTGTGAGACTCCTCTAAGCACACTGTGACTCCCTTAAGCACACTGTCAGACTCCTCCAAGCATACTGTCAGACTCCTCTAAGCACACTGTCAGACTCCCCCAAGCGCACTGTGAGACTCCTCTAAGCACACTCTCAGACTCCTCTAAGCGAACTGTGAGACTCCTCTAAGCACACTGTCAGACTCCCCTAAGCACACTGTCAGACTCCTCTAAGCACACTGTGAGGCTTTGACTGAATATTATCCCTTCTCTCCTTTGAGGGCGCATATTTGAGGCCACTTCATCAAAATGTTTTTGAGCGGTTGAATTTTTCTCAGAAATGGGGGCACTTAAAATCACAGGATGAAACCTTTATTTATATATGGTTTTGTTGAGGGGATTCTGGAACATACCCATCCTGTGAGTGGACAGGGGGCAGAGGACAGGGGTCTGAGTGGACAGGGGACAGGGGACAGGGGACAGGAAACAGGGGTCATATTCAGTCACAGCCTCGGTTCAGCACAGAGCCGTTTCAGGATGCGGCGGAGTTAACAGTTGAGTGCACGCAGCCCAAGCTGATGGGTTTCAGGGGTGTGTTTACAGTTCGCCCCAGGGGCGTGTTTAAGGTCCGTCCCAGGAGCGTGTTTATGGTCCACCCCAGGGGGTGTGTTTACAGTTTAGAGTCCGTGTTTACGGTCTGCCCCAGGGGCGTGCTTAAGGTCCGCCCCAGGGGCGTGTTTAAGGTCCGCCCCAGGGTCGTGTTTACGGTCCGCCCCAAGGGCCTATATCCCATAAACCAGCTCATTCACCCACAGTGACATCTGAAGGCCTCTGCCTTGAACTTCCATGATTTACATTTACTCTACTGGACAAGACACAGAGAAGAGAAATTGGAGCTCCCTTTATGAAGGAGAATGCAGCTCCATTCCCATTCTCAGCAGTAGACAGGGAGTGCGAGAAGATGTGATTGGTGGAGGACGTGGCTGACGCTGCTTTGTGGACAGTTTTGTATGTGAGTTCTGCTTATTTATCATTCACCCCAGATTAATTGCTCAGGAGAACAATCCAGCAAATTAGAGAGAAGTAATTAAGCACTGCACAAAACTGCTGAAGGACTGAAGAAGTGAGTCTATGGTGTCCCTGACTCTTTAACACTCGTTTTACACTCCCTCTCTCTCTCTGCTTCTCTCTCCCTCTCTCCCTCCCTCTCTCCCTCCCTCTCTCCCTCCCTCTCTCCCTCCCTCTCTCCCTCCCTCTCTCCCCTCCCTCTCTCTCGCCCTCCCTCTCTCTCGCCCTCCCTCTCCTTCTCTCTCTCTCTCAGTATTTCTCATCCTCTCTCTATGTTCCTCCCTCACCTCAATACATGTCCCTCTTTCTCTTACATCCCCTTTCCTTCCTGTCTCTCCTTCCCTCTCTGCCTTTCTCACCTTCTCTCTGAGGTGGAGGGTGTTTTTGGGGGAGGGCTTGATTCTCTAATCTTTTACCTATTCTTTACTTATTTTTCATGCTTTTTTATTGTTTCGAACTGACACATAGCTGGTTTGTATTCAGAGTTTAACATAGATCTTTTTTTGAAAAAGGGAAATAAGGGTTTTTGTGAGTTTTGGCGGGATTGGCGGGAGGGGGGTAGTGGTTCTTCCTTGAGACGCCAAGATGGCGGCTCGTTCAGACGGGGAGTTTTTGACTCTTCGACATGGGGTAAGGTGTGTGACTGGTAGCTGTGGAGGACGTGCTGGTTGCGATAGCAGAGCAGGTAGGAGGCAGAAATATTGACTCTGCTTCACGAATGAACAAGGCAGTCGTGGTATTTTTAAAGAACGTATCTTTGGTAGCTAAACTTGTGGTGGGTGGGATATGGGTTAAAGATGCGTATGTACAAGTAACTTCCCTATCGACCCCGTCTTCAAAGGTTACTATTTCAAATGTTCCTCCATTCATAAAAAATTAAGCGATTGAGAAAGAGCTTTCTCGATTTGGGAAGTTTGCTGGAGCTATGAGGATGATTCCCTTGGGCTGCAAGAACAGTAATTTAAAACTTGTTCTGTCTTTTTACAGACAGGTACGTATATATGTTCGTAAAATTCAGATTCACAAACTCTCGACGTGTCTTTCCCCCGTAAGACACGGGGAAAGCTCTTTTGTTATATTCGCCAGTACTGACAGTTTGCGGTGCTTTGAATGTGGAGATATTGGTCATAAAATTTTTTCGTGTCCACAAAAGAAAGGTGAAACTGGTTCAGGAGTTTCAAATGAGAGGGCACTTGTGGTGCCCGGTAAGGATGTAGCAGATGGGTCTGGTGGGGAGAATGAGGGCGCTACAAATGAGCCGGGAGGTGAGGTGCCTGGGGTGACTTCAGGAAGAGCAGCCCAATGAAGCAGCTGTAACGGGGGGGAGAGACAGTCGAGCAGCGCAGCGAGGCTGATTTGGAGGAAGCACAACTTGAAAATCCCCAAGAGGGAACTAGCAAGCAGGTAGTTTTTCCTAAAGCGCGGAGAATGGGGAGATCTGAGTGTAAGCGCAGATCTAGCAGCGCACACAGATCTAGGAGCGAGAATGCTCAGTCTAATGAAAGGAAAAAGGGTAGAGTGTTACATCTGCCTCCTCCCTTCCAGTCCACCTCCCTCTTTGTTCTCCATGTTTTCCCCCTTCCTTTCGTTTCCCGTCATGTTTTTATGTTCAGTGTTGTCTACTGTGTTGTGCAGGCTGAGCGTGGTTCCCTTCCGCATTCCCCACTTCTCCTCTCATTTTCCCTCCAGCCAATTACTCGCCCCTCCATTCATATTCCACATGCTCCCTCAGCAGCTCACGCTTTCCTGCATACATTCGCACGCTTTCAACACCAATTAACTAATTCTCCCGTGTATTTATTCCCTGCTCTCGTTGTATCACGTTGCCAGTTTTCCTGTCTAGCTTGTCATGCTCTGTACTCGGCCTGTATATTTGATTGTGTCTTGTTAACATTTTGTCTAGTCTTGTTTCCCAGCTCGCCAGCCTGCTTGCCCTACCACCATTGCCTGCCTCCTCTCCCGCTGCCAGTAATCTCCGCTCTGCCTGCCACCTCCCGAGCCCCTCTCCAACGCCCCCAGCATTCAGTCCGCCCTTCAGCCCAACCCTGTTCCAGACCCGCACTCAGCAATCCCCTTCCCTGTTTGTGTGTCAAAATAAAAGTGCTCCCTGGAGCTTAACCTGAGTCTGTCTCCGAGTCCTGCGTTTGGATCCACCCCCAGTTGAAGGGATTGTGATAGAACGAACTGGCCAAAAATGGACCCAGCGGACTCGGAGCAGCTCCACCACGCCCTCGCCTGCCAGGGGGTCACCATCAGCCAGCAACCGCCTGGAGGATATCCAGGAGACCCTGAGGCAGGTCATCGACCAGGTGGGTCAGATGGGCACGCTCCTGCCCCAGGTATTGGTCAAGTTGCCTCTCCCGAGGGCCCACGCCGGCCAGCCTACACTGATGGTTGAGGTGCATCACCACCTCTTATGGATCCTCCGGCGGCTCCGCCCACCCCCGGAAGGGAACCCCGTGTGCCATATCCTGAACGCTACCTGGGCGATCTGGGGAAGTGCAGAGGGTTCCTCCTTCAATGTGACATCGTTTTCCTGCCTCCACGACTCCAGCAAGGTGGCATTCATCATGGCCTGCCTAGGGGGAAGAGCATGAGAGTGGGCCACTGCTGTGTGGGACAGCCAGCTGCCTGCCTGTTCCCACTTCGCCACCTTTGTCTCTGAAAGCACTGTGTGTTCGACCACCCGGTCTGTTGGCACGACGCCACCCAGCGCCTCCTCTAGCTCTGCCAGGGGAACCGCAGCGTGGCGGAGATGGCGGTGCAGTTCCGTACCCTGGTGGCGGAGTCCAGGTGGAACGACTCTGCCCTCCAAGGGGTGTTCCTCAACGCCCTCTCCGAAACCCTGAAGGACGAGTTGGCTACATGGGAGGAATCCAGCTCGCTGGATAACCTGATCTTGCTCGCCACCTCGTTGGACAACCGGTTGAGAGCCCGCGCCCGGGAAAAGACGGGCCGCCAGAGGACGTCAACATTCACTCCCCGATCTTCAGGTTAGTCTCCCTCCATGCCTCCCACGCCGGACCTGCTGGGAGAGGAACCCATGCAGCTGGACGTCAACGAATGCCGCCGAAGAGTGCTCACCGGCTCCTGCTTTTACTGTGGCCGGCCTGGTCACTTCCTGTCCTCCTGTCCACCTCCTGTGGAACTCCAAGTCCGTTACCCTGACGGTGCTGGTCAACTCCAGAGCCGACGCCAATTTCATTGACGCTACCTTCACTGCCAATTCCGGTATCCCTACTGTTCCACTCTCCAACCCGTTCAATGCCCTCGCCTTGGATGGCAATCTCCTGGCCCGAGTCACGCACACCACCATTCCACTGCAATTAGTTCTGTCCGGCAACCACAGTGAGTCCATTCAGCTCCTGATCATTACGTCCTCTCAGTCCTCCGTGGTCTTGGGTCAACTTTGGCTCCGTCTACATAACCCTCACCTTAACTGGGAGACCGCTCGAATATAAGGCTGGATCCCCAGGTGTCATGCTGCATGTCTCCGCTCCGCTCTGCCTCCAAGTGGAGGTGCCAGAACGCCCTCCAGAGTTGAAAATCCTGACCTAACCTCTGTCACTAGCCAGTATCATGACCTTGAACAGGTTTTCTGTAAATCACTTGCCATGTCCCCTCACAGACCCTATGATTGCTGCATAGACCTGCTGCCCGGTGCGCCACTTCCGTCCTGCCATCTCTACAACCTGTCTGCTCCTGAGAAGGCCTCCATGGAGACCTATATCCATGACTCACTGGCTGCAGGTATTATCCAACCTTCCTCCTCACAAGTGGGAGCCGGGTTCTTCTTTGTCGCTAAGAAGGACGGCTCCCTCCGCTCATGCATCAACTACCGTGGCCTCAATGCCATCACCACCTGTAATAAATACCCTCTGCCACTAATCAATTCTGCATTTGAACCCCTTCACGGTGCCATCATCTTCACTAAGCTGGATCTCCGGAACGCTTACCACCTGGTCCAGATCCGGGAAAGAGATGAGTGGAAGACCACCTTTAACACCCCCCTTGGGCCTCTTGAGTACTGGGTGGTCCCGTTCGGGCTTTCTAACGCCCCAGCCGTATTCCAGGCACTGGTGAACGATATCCTCCACAACTTCCTCAACCAGTCAGTGTTCGTGTATTTTGATGATATTCTAATATTTTCCAAAAATCCCCAGGATCATGTCGTGGTCCTGACTGACCACCGCAACCTACATTCAGTCCGCCAAAAGACTGAACTCCTCTCAAGCCCGCTGGTCACTTTTTTTTTTACACGGTTTAATTTTTCCATAACATACAGACCCAGTTCCCGTAATACTAAACCTGATGCCCTCTCACGGGTATAAACCTCCTTTACCAAAGTGATCTGGCGACCTTAAATGGAGGCTTATACATGGAGTTCTTTCCACAAATAGACATCTGGCACATATACCATGCACAGGGGGAGGGATGCACCTTCTGTGGGGTGGTGGAGTCAGTATTCCACACTTTTGCTCACTGTAGCCGTCTGACCCCTCTGTTTTTATTACTGGATGATCTATGTGTTTTACAATGTTATGAATAACTTGGATGGTTTTAAGATAATTTGGTGTGTTAATGATGTAATATAAGATCCACGAGACTGATGCTGCAATTCCTGCCTCCCTCAGCGGGGCGCTGCAGAGAACATTTCATCTTGGTAAGCCAGGAGAGACAGGGGAGGAGTTTCCTCCAGTAACAGTGGCTGCTGCTTTTGACGACCAAAGGGACCCTGCTGAAACACCACAGTTGGGGGACTTTCAGGGGGTTAGCAAAAAAGGCCCTGTACTTTGTGGCAGTAAAAGTCCAACACCAGGCTGCCTTGGGGGGAGTGAGATCATCGGGGTGGTCAGGGGATTTGGGGCCTGACTCTTCACTGAGGGGATGTTGGCGCTCCCTGTATAAACCTCCTGTGGAGAAGTGTACTGCTGATCTACAGTGGAGGATTATTCACAGGGCCATTGCACCAAACAGACATGTGGCACACCTTGATCCAACCATAGGGGAGGGTTGTTTATTCTGTGGGGAGGGAGAAACAGTCAAGCACCTTTTTCTGGAGTGTGGTAGATTGGAGGGTCTGCTGGAGATAGTGAGGGGATGGTGTAGGGGGTTGGGAACTCAATTCTCTTGGTAGGTGTATATCGGGGGGCCAAGGTACAAGGTGTCAGAGATTGAGCCTGCTCAATTATATTTTTGGGCAGGCTAAGATGGCTACTTGGCTCAGCAGGAAGAATAAGAGGCTAGGGACGGGGTCTGTTGAGGCAGGCGATGTTTTGAGGGGGCTGGTGGCAGCAAGGCTGAGGGTGGAATTTGCATACCACTGTCTTGTCCATGATCTTCCAAAGTTTCTGTAATTGTGGGGGATTAACGGGGCACTGTGTCATGTTGATGGGGAGGGGAGTTTAGACATTAATTTTTAGTATCTTACTGTTGTTATTTTTGTTTTCTCCTTGCAAAAGTACATGTCGTGGGACTGTGATTTTCTCCTCTCTCTCTCTCTCTCTCTCTCTCTCTGTCTCACTCTCTTTCTTTTCCCTCTCTGTCCTCTCATTTTTTATTGCTCTTGTGAGTAAATTTTAAGTGTCATTTGAATATGGTGTTCAGATGTAACAATAAAGCTGGTTTTTAAATTCAAAAATTCTCTCTCTCTCTGTCGGAGTGGATGCTGGGAGTGAGTGCGTGGAGCACGAGTTGCAATCTTTGCGGAGTGTAACTTTCTATCTTTTCTATCATTGGTATTATGTTGTTTTTTCACGGTGTGTAGAATAGGTGTTGGTTTTTTGTTTTGTTTGGTGTGCTGTCAACCAGCTTTTTTGCTGGTTGGCGGTGGGTGGGTTTCGGTTTTTTTCCGCGATTGAGTTTACAAAACTTACACGGAAAAATGGAATTAAAATCGCCCCCGCTTTCCCGGTGTCGATTGAAGAAGTCGGGTTAACGGTGCGAGAGATTGTTGGTCACAGTAGCATAAAATCAGGCGCAAGAATGAATAGAGCGATAGTTATTTTTATCGATAGCGTGGAAAAAGTAAATAATGTCGTTGAAAGTGGTGTAGTTATTAAGGACATGCTTGTTTCAGTTCTGCCTTTGGTACAACCTTCTAAACGAGTTACACTGTCAAACGTACCTCAGTTTATTAGTGATGACGTGTTGATAAGAGAATTGTACAGACACAGAAAAATAGTCTCTTAAATTAAAAAAGTTTCTGCTGGTTGCAAGTTAAGTCATGTTGTGTCCCACAGACAAAATGTTTATATGATTCTAAATAAGAAGGATGAAGATCAGAATCTTGTGTTCAAGATAAAAATAGATGATTTGGACTATGTATTATATGCTACTTCAGAGACAATGAAATGCTTTGGCTGTGGCAGAGATGGGCACGTCATAAGGGCGTGTCCGGACAAGGCAGAGGCCTCTGGTTCTAGTTCTGCTCAGAATGTGCGTGGTGAAGCTTCATGTTCTGCAAATAATGCAAGTGGTGAAGCTTCTGGTTCCTGCACAGAATGCAAATGGTGAAGCTTCCTGCACAGAACATGAGTAATGAGGCTTCTGGTCCTGGTGCTACCCATAACGTGAGTAGTGAGGATTCTGACTGTCCAGAATGTAAATGGGGAGGCTTCTGGTTCTGTCCAAAATATGAATGCTGAGGTACATTGTGAGGGAGCAGCAGGAGGGGTGCAGAGCCAGGCTGAACCTGTTGTGCTACTTGACACAACTAGTGCAGTTGACATTCAACTAAGTAAGGATGGGGGTGAAAATGTGAATCAGGAAACAGGAAAGAGTACAGCTGTGACTGTAGTAGGGTTGGCAGAGGAAAATATTGCGGATATAGATATGGCAGCAGATGAGATGGCTCTCAGAGTACCACGTCTGAAAAGAAAAACTAAAAGCAATAATATTGGTGTAAAGGCTAAGAAAGCAACTTCCAATAAAGCACACAAGAAGAAGGCAACCAAACAGAATCAAGTGGAATTGGAATCTAGTGTTGATGATTACTCCTCTGACAATGACAGTGATGTATCAGACACAAAAGTATTATCACTCGTAAAAAAAGAAATGCATATAGTTTAGAAAGAATAAGACAGTTTCTTCATAACACAAAAAACATGAAAGGGGTAAAAATTGAGGATTACTTTTCTGATAAAGAAGTGTTTTTTTATGTTGCTAAATCTCAAATGAGAAACAAAGTCAGAGGAGGTTTCACTGACCAAGAGATCTACAGACTGAAGAAAATTGTTCAAAAATTGAGACAAGAACTAATCAATGATGATGATGGTGAAACTGCTTAAGTGTACTTTGTGTTTCAAATTCAGACTATTACCGCTGTTGTGTTTCTTTACATTTATCTCTATTCTCATGAGTGGTTTTAAAATAGGCACTCTGAATCTGAATGGGGCAAGAGATGTTAGAAAGAGAGCACTTTTATATGAATTTATGAAACAGAAACGTGCTGATGTAATGTTTGTGCAGGAAACACAAAGTTACAGTTTTAATGAGACTGACTGCAGAAGAGAATGGGAAGGAGAGGTAATTTTAAGCCATAGCACAACAACAAGTGGAGGTGTGGGCATTCTCTTCTCCAAAAATTGTTTACCTCCTATCTTATACGTTGGAGCAGGTTGTAGAGGGGAGGCTCATGGTGGTCAGGGCAAAGTTTGAAAATTTTAATGTCATTTTGGTGAATGTCTATGCTCCAACTATAGGGGTAGACAGAATAGCTTTTTTTTAGATCAAATTAATACAATTTTAAATAATTGTAATGCTGAAGAGTTTTTATTCTTGGGAGGTGATTTTAATTGTACAGAGAATGATTCCTTAGACAGGAATCATTTAGAGCCCCACCCTGGGTCACGGAGGGCTGTTGCTCAGTTGGTTGAGACGCATGATCTAGAAGATGTCTGGAGAAGATTAAATAGGAACAAAAGGCAGTATACGTGGAGACACGCAATTGGCGAGGCTTGATCGTTTTTATTGTTTTAAACATCATTTTAATGTTTTTAAAACATGTAAAATAATGCCCGTAGGTTTTACAGACCATGCCCTAGTTTTTTTGTACTGTTTTTGTAATGTTAGGAGTAATTTCTAATTGGTTTCGGAGAACCAAATGCGACGAACAGGGATTCAGAAAGCGAGTCAAATACAGACTCGCCACAGAAACGGAAAACTAACCGCAGGGAAAGGAGTAAAACAAAAGATAGGGAACAAAACCTCCCTGACTAAAGCCAAAATAATAACCAACCTCAAAAGGAGGCGAATCTCGAATTAACAGCGAGAGTAATAAGCCAACCAAAAAAAAAAGGAAAGAAGGAAATGCGAACCTGTATCTTTAAACTCAGTGGAGAAAACGAGTTTAAAACAAAACGATACCAGGCAGCCAAAACAAAGAAGGAGGATAAGAAAGGTTCGTTCCTCTCTCACCTATCTAACCCTATCTTTGAAATAATTTAAATGGACTTGCTGCGTTCTTTATTACCTAAACCAAAGACCGACAATCCTAGATTATTACCGACTTCGTAGTCAACATAACACTGACAATATTGAAGTGCGGAAATGCGGAAGTCCTTAGCATTTATAGCCGGCGGAAACACCGCACAGGTGTGGGAAATAATTGTCGGGCGAAAAGCAAACACCGAAACGGAGGCGGAAAAAATCCGATAGAGCGTCGAGATGACGCCCAAACGAGAATTCAAACAAAGGAATCTCAAAGGCAGCAATAACCATGACAGGACCCCCTTTCTAAGGGACGGCTCCAGGCGATCCCTCAGCCCTGTCCCTACGAAAATCTCTAATTAGAGAATGATCCAAAATGTTCTTTGAGGGAACCCAGCTACGCTCCTCCGGGCCATAACCCTCCCAGTCCACCAAAAACTGATAACCTCTGCCCACACGCCTTTCAGCCAGAATACGCCGAACGGTATATACCGTACCTCCCTCCACGAACCGGGGAGGAGGCGGCAGTTTATCAGCCGGAGCGGGAGCGCTAACGAGCACAGGCTTCAGGCGGGAGACGTGGAAGGTAGGATGGATACGCATGGAGGAAGGCAACTGGAGGCGCACAGTAACCGGGTTAATTTTGCGGATTATCTTGAAGGGACCCACGAACCGTGGCGCGAGTTTCTGAGACTCAACTCGCAGCGGAAGGTCTCGTGTGGAAAGCCACACTCGTTGTCCCACCCGGTAGGAAGGAGCAGGACAACGACGCCTGTCGGCCACCACCTTCTGCCTAGCCGAAGCGCGTAGTAGAGAGGAACGAACGCGTCTCCAAACTGCTCGACACCTACGAACGAAGGAAGTGGCGGAAGGAACCTCCGCATCTCTCTCCAGCTCAGGAAATAGGGGGGGTAAGTAACCTACTTGAGCCTCAAAGGGAGAGAGACCCGTGGATGCGTTACGCAAGGTGTTATGAGCGTATTCGGCCCAGGCAAGATGACGACTCCAGGACGTGGGATTAGACGCAGCTAGACACCGAAGGGTGCTCTCCATACTTTGGTTAGTACGTTCAGTCTGTCCGTTGGTCTCGGGATGAAACCCGGATGAAAGACTGACCGATGCCCCCAGCTGAGTACAAAAGGAGCGCCAAAATTTAGCGGCGAACTGCGGACCACGGTCCGACACCACATCAAGGGGAAGACCGTGTACTCTAAAAATGTGCTCTACCATTAACTGAGCAGTCTCTGGAGCGGATGGCAGTTTGGGCAGAGCGACAAAGTGAGCCGCCTTAGAGAACCGATCCACCACCACCAAGATAACGGTGTTCCCATGGGACGGCGGCAGACCGGTCACAAAATCGAGAGCTATGTGACTCCAGGGCCGGCTGGGGACTGGAAGAGGGCGTAAAAGACCCGAGGGGGAAAGTCGCGAACCCTTGTTACGGGCACAAGTGGAACAAGCAGCGACAAACTCCCGCACGTCGCTCTCCAGTTTAGGCCACCAAAACCGACGGGAAATGAATTCCTTAGTGCGGTGAATGCCCGGATGGGCCACTAATTGAGAGGAGTGTCCCCACTGGAGAACCCGAGAACGCAACTGGGAAGGAACAAACAGGCACTGAGGGGGACCCCCACCAGGACCGGGATCGGAACGCAATGCCCTCTGCACCGCTGCCTCAATAGCCCACATGACAGGAGCCACAATTTGAGAACTGGGAACCACAGACTGAGGACGTGAGTCTTTGTCAGACTGGTCAAAAATGCGTGACAACGCATCCGGTTTAATATTCTTAGAGCCTGGGCGATAAGTCAGAATAAAATTAAACCTGGTGAAAAACAATGCCCAACGGGGCTGTCGTGAGTTCCGTGTTTTAGCCCGTTGAACATACTCCAAATTTTTATGGTCTGTCCAGACCGTGAAGGGATGCTCAGCTCCCTCCAACCAATGGCGCCATTCCTCTAATGCCATCTTGACCGCCAACAGCTCACGATCTCCCACATCGTAATTTCTCTCAGCTGAAGTAAGAATGCGAGAGAAAAACGCGCAAGGGTGAAGTTTGCAATCCAGCGGCGAGTGTTGGGAGAGAATGGCCCCAACCCCCAGCTCGAAGGCGTCAACTTCCACCACAAAGGGAAGGGAGGGATTGGGAGTTATGAGGATAGGTTCCGAACAGAACCTCCTTTTAAGCTCTGTAAAAGCTGCCTCTGCCCTAGAATTCCATTGGAAACGGACAGGAGATGTCTTCTTTGTGAGGCAGGTAATGGGAGCGACAACAGTGCTAAAATTCCGAATGAACCTTCGATAAAAATTTGCAAACCCCAAGAAGCGTTGAACCTGCTTCACCGAATTGGGAGTAGGCCAATCTTTTACCGCAGAGATCTTCTCTGGATCCATCAGCACTTTTCCCTCCGCTACAATAAAACCCAAGAAAGAAATGGAGCTGGTGTGGAAAGCGCATTTCTCGGCTTTAACAAAAAGTTGGGCTTCGAGAAGCGCTTTCAGGACCTGTCTCACGTGAATGATGTGAGAAGTAAGATCCGGAGAAAAAATTTAAATATCGTCTAAGTAAACGAAGACAAATTTCTCCAGCATCTCTCTCAGAACATCGTTTACCAGCGCCTGAAAGACAGAGGGGGCGCTAGTGAGACCGAAAGGCATCACCAGGTATTCGTAGTGACCATGATGCGTGTTAAAAGCGGTCTTCCACTCATCACCCTCACGCATGCGCACAAGATTGTAAGCATTGCGCAGGTCGAGTTTTGAAAAGACCGACGCCCCCTGTAAGCGCTCAAATGCGGAGTTCATAAGAGGGAGAGGGTACCTGTTTTTAATGGTAATGTCATTTAGGGCTCGATAATCTATGCAGGGCCTCAAACCCCCGTCTTTTTTCTTAACAAAAAAAAACCCAGCACCTGCTGGTGACGTAGAAGGCCTGATGAACCCATTAGCCAAAGCCTCCTCTATGTACTCCTTCATGGCTGCACTCTCTGGAATCGATAGTGAATACAGTGAGCCCCTGGAGGGAACAGCCCCCGGGTAAAGCTCAATAGCACAGTCATAGGGTCTATGTGGTGGCAATCTAGTAGCGCGTTGTTTACTAAAGACCTCAGCAAGGTCAGAATAATCCACCGGAACAGCAGTGGGAAGCTCAAACTCGAGCGCCCCTACTACATCAAGATTCTCGGAAGTAGCGTCAAATGACCTGTCCCAGTTAAAATCGGAAACCGAAGTGTCATCCTCCTCCATGGGACGGCCCTCCGCAAAGGGGTCCCAGCATAGACTCTCATCTCTACTCCTGGAAGAATTATCCTGGTCTGGAGAAAACTCTGCCTCCTCTGACTCACTCTCAGAACTGAGATCGGAGAGATCAGGAACGAAGCCTGATGACGGATAGGCAGTAGTATGACCATGCGCGTGACACTGGGGACCCCACTGACGAATGGGATCTCTATCTCGACCCCAACTAATATGAGGATCATGTAGCCCGAGCCATGAATGTCCCAACACTAATGGGTATGATGGTGAATCAATTAAAAAGAATCGTATCCTCTCTGAGTGATCCCGAAGAGGGATACACATCTCCAATGTACCAGTCCTCTCTTTAATAACCCCGGAACCTAAAGGCCGACCATCAAGGGCTGTAACCTGACGAGAGCTGGTAAGACGATGTGTGGGAATTTTTAGATCCCTAACCCATTTAGCGTCGATAAATGATTCCACAGCTCCAGAATCAATAAAGGCGTTTACCCTCACAGAGCGCCCTCCCCAACACAATTGGACAGGTAACAGGGTCCGAGAATGAGTGCTATTTAGTCTCACTGGGGGCCTCGGTCTCCCTAGTGAGACCCCTCGTTTCCCGCCAGCTTAGGACATTGTCCCTTCATATGCCCCTTGCCTTTGCAATAATAACACTCGACCACCCGGGGTTTGACTGACTTAGACCTGTGGAAAGATGAACCATCCACCTGCATGGACTCCTCCTGACCCGCGGAGGGTTGGGTGGGATAACTGGGTGGAGCTCCTACAGAGAATGCTGATTTGCGCAGGGGAGCATAGTTTCTCCCTTCACGCTCACGTTCCCTGATCCGGTTGTCTAGGCGTATAGCCGTCGTGACCAGGTCACTGAACGTGGCAGGCGGTTCAAGCATGGCTAGGGCATCTTTTATTGACTTGGACAATGCCTGTTGAAATAAAGATTTAAGTGGCCCGTCGGGCCATCCTGTCTCCCCAGCTAGTGCTCGAAACGTAATGGCAAAAGAGGCCACTGTATCAGAACCCTGGCGCAAACTAGTCAACTCTCTAGCTGCCTCTTCGCCAGAGACCTCATGGTCAAATACAATCTGCATCTCCCTCATCAGTTGGACCGAGTCACGTATGACAGGGGCGTTGGACCTAATCAGGGGATCAGCCCAAGCAAGAGCCCGACTCTCTAGCAGTGATAATATAAACGCAACCCGGGCTTCTGGTGTGGAAAAACGAGAGGGCTGCGCTTGAAAGAAAATTAAACACTGCGTGAGAAATGGACGGCATTTCCCCGGTTCTCCTCCATAACGAGGAGGCAACTGGAGTTTGGGTTCTCTAAGAGTACGTGGCATGGGAATGGGAGGTGCTTGTGCTGGGGTTACTGGAGAAGGATTGGCTGCAGTAGTGAGTCTATACAGACTCTCTGTGAGTCTCTGTAGACATTCCCCCTGGCTCTGAACTTGTTCCACTAACTGCCTTTGTTGAGTTTGCAGGGCAAGGATTGTCTCCTCTAAAGTAGCCCCTGTAGCACCCTGGCTGGCTAGTATTCCTTGTGCTTCTGTACCTATCGCTGGTCTCTCCATTTTGACTTCAATATTCTGTAATGTTAGGAGTAATTTCTAATTGGTTTCGGAGAACCAAATGCGACGAACAGGGATTCAGAAAGCGAGTCAAATACAGACTCGCCACAGAAACGGAAAACTAACCGCAGGGAAAGGAGTAAAACAAAAGATAGGGAACAAAACCTCCCTGACTAAAGCCAAAATAATAACCAACCTCAAAAGGAGGCGAATCTCGAATTAACAGCGAGAGTAATAAGCCAACCAAAAAAAAAAGGAAAGAAGGAAATGCGAACCTGTATCTTTAAACTCAGTGGAGAAAACGAGTTTAAAACAAAACGATACCAGGCAGCCAAAACAAAGAAGGAGGATAAGAAAGGTTCGTTCCTCTCTCACCTATCTAACCCTATCTTTGAAATAATTTAAATGGACTTGCTGCGTTCTTTATTACCTAAACCAAAGACCGACAATCCTAGATTATTACCGACTTCGTAGTCAACATAACACTGACAATATTGAAGTGCGGAAATGCGGAAGTCCTTAGCATTTATAGCCGGCGGAAACACCGCACAGGTGTGGGAAATAATTGTCGGGCGAAAAGCAAACACCGAAACGGAGGCGGAAAAAATCCGATAGAGCGTCGAGATGACGCCCAAACGAGAATTCAAACAAAGGAATCTCAAAGGCAGCAATAACCATGACAGTTTTAAGTAGGAATTTTAAATGTAAGAGCGCATACTGCCATTTTAATACTGCTTTACTTTGTGATGTGAATTTTAAGAGTGCTTTCCATTTTTTCTGGACAATTTTTAAAAATAGAAAACAAGATTTTATTTCTTTAAGGCAATGGTGGGACTGCGGAAAAGTGGAAATAAGGCAGTTATGTCAACAGCACACACTTAATGTCACATGGGACATTGCCAGATATATGAACGATCTAGAGATTTAAATAGTGGAGTTGCAAAGTCTTATAGAATCCACTGGAAATCGAGGACATATTGAAGTCCTCAAGTCGAAAAAGGCAACGCTTGCAGATCTACTAGGTATTAAAGCTCAGGGGGCATTGGTCTGCTCACGGTTTCAGAGTGCAGCGCAGATGGATGCACCATCAAAATCTTTCTTTGGCCTAGAAAGGAGGAATGGGCAGAGAAGGTTTATTCATTCCCTGCAACCGGATACAGGACAAGAGCTTAAGGAGCCAAGTGAAATCAGGCGACGAGCAGTGCAGTTTTATTTACTGCTGTATAGTAGTGAATATTGTGAGGAAGAGGAGTTAGCCGGTTCCTTTTATGAAGGCCTGCCCAAGGTCTCCAAAGAGTCCAATGTTGAGCTTGGGAAGCAACTGTCACTGCAGGAACTGTATGAGGCCTTGCAAGGCATGGATGGAGGAAAGGCCCCAGGCATTGATGGACTTCCAGTAGAGTTCTATAAAGCTTTTTGGGATGTGATAGGTGAAGACCTGTTAGCAGTAATAAATGAAAGCCTGACTGCAGGGTCGTTACCCTTGAGCTGCAGAAGGGCAGCTTTGACCCTGTTGCCAAAAAAAGTGGAACTTACAAGACATAAGGAACTGGCGACCTGTTTCCCTCTTATGAACAGATTTTCAGCTCTTGTCTAAAGCCTTGGCCAACAGACTTAGGGAGGTGATGGATCAAGTCATACAACCAGACCAAACATACTGTGTGCCTGGTAGATCCAATATAGACAAGGTGTCTCTAGTTCTGGATATTTTGGACGTCTCTAGATATTTGGGCACAGATACTGGTCTTATTTCTATAGACCAGGAAAAAGCATTTGACCGGGTTGAACACCTTTACCTCTGGAAAACTCTCCAGAATTTTGGGGTCAGCCAAGGTCTGATTGCTATGATCAAGGTTCTGTACCAGGATATTGAGAGTGTGCTGAAAATAAATGGTGAGCTGTGCGCCCCCTTCAGAGTGCAAAGAGGGATTAGACAGGGATGTTCTTTGTCAGGAATGCTATATGCACTCTCCATAGAACCCCTGTTACACAAAATCCGGCATTGTATTCATGGGTGTGTCCTGCCTCAGTGTAATATTAAGTGTCTTATCTGCTTATGCTGATGATCTTATTGTTGTTGTCAATAAGCAAAATGATATTGAAAAACTGGGACGAATTGTGGAAGATTTTGGAACTGTATCAGCTGCAAAAGTTAATTGGGGAAAGAGCAAGGCACTAGCTGTTGGTAGCTGGCTTTGTGGTCTTCCTAATCTACTAGGAGGCTTGATATGGAAAAGGTATATAGGGAATTAAATATTTAGGTGTGTATCTGGGGAGTGAAGAAATGGTTCAGAAAAACTGGGAGGGTGTTGTTGAACAAGTGGAGGGACAGTTGGCAAAATGGAAGTGGTTGCTGCCACAAATGTCCTACAGAGGTAGGTCACTTGTTATTAATAATCTGGTAGCCTCTGCACTGTGGCATAAGTTAGCCTGTGTGGAACCACCTGCTGGACTGATACGACATCTACAGGCCATCATGGTGGATTTTTTCTGGGACCGGCTGCACTGGGTGTCCCAGAGTGTGCTCTTCCTGCCTAAGGAGGAGGGGGGGCAGGGTCTGATACATCTGGCCAGCCGAGTGGCAACTTTTAGAATGCGCTTTGCAAGGAACTATTTTACAGGGCTCTGTGGAAACAAGCTGCAAGTTGTATTTTAAAAAGAGTAGCTGGTTTAGGACTAGATAGAACACTCTTTTTAATGGATTTTACTGTTTTAAAACCACATGGATTACCTCCTTTTTATCAAAGCATTTTTAATTCTTAAAGCCTGGACTCTTTTTATTCAGCAAAGAAGAGAACCCACAGCATCACTGTACTGGCTTCTGGAAGAGCCTCTTATTAATGGAGCGAAGATGGATGTACAGTGCAGTGCTACACCTGGCCTCACCCAGACACTGTGTGCAGCTGGGACTGTTACTCTTCGACACATAGTAGATGCTGTAGGACCTGGACTGGAAAATGCGCAGGCACTGGCCACCCTTCTAGGCCTGAGGTCAATTCGGTTTACGAAAAACGTGTTGCACATGTGGGTCAAAAACTTGACTAACGAGGAATTGGCACAGTTGCAGGATTACAGCAGAGGAGTAGCAGTCCCTAATGGGAATGATCCATTTCCCAATATGGTTTTAATACCAGATATAAAGGAAACTACTGGGCTTTTACTTAACTTAAACGATCTTTTAAATCTTGATTTACACACAGTAAATGGCAAGGTGTTGTATAGATGCTTGGTAAAGGTTTTAAACACAGGTAAATTGAATGGGAAAATGGACACAGTGTGGAGGGAAAAGTTGCGGGTAGATAATAATATGAAACCAGTGTGGAGGGTTTTTTATAAATCACCCTTAAAGAAAAAATGTGGTGATCTCCAATGGAGAATCCTCCACGGTGCAATCGCAGTGAATGCCTTTGTTTCCATCATCAACCCAACAGTCTCTAACTATGTTTCTTTTGAGGATTGGTGGAGACAATGTTTCACTGTTTTCATGATTGCACTAGTCTGACACCCTTATTTGTTTTATTGGATGACTTATTTATTAACTTTGGTGAGAGATTGTCTAAACCTGTTTTTCTGTTTGGAGCAGGGTATAAAAAGGCAAACAAGACAAAATGGCAGCTTTTAAATTATATACTGGGGGAGGCAAAATTTTACATCTATAAAAGCAGAAGAGATTGGGTTGAAAAAAGTAAAAGACATGACATTGTTCAGTTGTTTGTTTCACTGGTTCGAGCCAGAGTGTGGGTTGATTTTAGATTTTACAAAGTGCTGAGTAACATAGACTGTTTTATTCAACAGTGATGTTTTAATGAGGTTATCTGCTCTATCAGCGATGAAGATTAAAAATAAATAAATAAATAAAACATCAAAAACTATGTGAACAATAATAATGCAAATAATAGGGTGCTTGGACCATTACATTACATTACATTACAATCATTTGGCAGACACTGGACCCTCAGTAAGAGGTGGGGGGCTATTTTAACAAACAAAATAATGGTAATAAACAGCAATAGCAACAACAAGAACAACAGAAATACGCTAATTACTATTCAGGACTATTCTCCCTGTCTTAGGGACAATGTGGCGGTGGAGTTGCCTTTTCACTGTCTCTCAGGCTATGGCACACTGCTACAAACTGTGCAGCCAGTGGTGCTGTGGGTCCCTCCCCCAGTATGACTGATAATCTTGTTGTGTCAGTCATTTCTTTGAATTGAGGGAGAGGTATTTCAAATGTTTTTGAAAAAAATATTTTTCTTTCAATTGTGTATACTTTTCACAATGTAGGAGAAAGTGCATCTCTGTTTCCACCTCACCTCACCAGTCTCACAGTGCCTTTCATCCTTGGTAACCATGACTGTTTATAACGGCCTTTCTCAATGGCCAGGCTGTGGTCACTGAGCCTGTACTTCACCTGAAGGTGAAGAGATACTCAGCCAATGTGTAATCGCGTTTTAGGGCCCGATAGCAATCAAGTTTGCTTTGTGTTTTGGTTTTATGGTCCCAATATTCCAAATATGATTTTTTGTTTTGCTTCATGATTTGGTTTATTCAGATTTGTGGTGGAGTACTAGCAGAGCTGGTCTGAGCTGGTTTTAAAGGAGCTATATGTAACTGTGGTAGGGGGGCGTGGTTTTAGGCGCTGCCGGCAAGAGAGAGAGTGAACGTGTGTGGTTTGTGGAGCCGACACAGCTCTCGGGAATCACGCAATTGGTAACGATTGATTGTGTTATTGATTGTATCAATTAACCAATTGCCTTGATTATTCGACAGTGAGCCTGAGTGCATAAAAGCCTGCCGGAACATCTGCGGGGAGAAGGGCGGAAGACCAGTTATATGTGTACTAATTACAGTGAGAACGAAATAAAAACCGTGTTCTCACTACAACCGAGTGATTATTGTCTCTGCACGAAGAGCGGTGGTGCTCACTTCGCCACAGTAACATTGACACTGAGCATTTAAAATGGGTACTGCAATCCAAATTCACAATATTGGAGAGAGTCAAGACACTGAACGAACACGAGCGCAAGACGAGCCGAGCGCAACATTATATTTTGAGACAAGCTTATTCTATTTTGACAATGACAAGCGACATCGAGTCCTACACTGTAAGTCGATCAGCTAATGTATACATTTGCAATTTGTTTATTATTTATTGTTTGCAAATTAAAAACCAGCTCATGTGGATTTTTTATAACTCTGTCAATGTTAGCTAGATGCATGGCTGGCTATGTTTACGGTCACACAGATATAAGCTAACGTTAGTGGTATGTTTAGCAAGTAACTATATACATATACATATACATATATTTAAATCTTTAGCTAGCTAGCTAAATGGAAACGATGTTGAACTTAGCTTAGGCATTCATAAATGGGCTGTCGGAGTGCCGGAGTACATCTAGTTGTTCGTAATGGGCAGTGGACTCTGAGTCAACTCGGAGAATAGTGAATCACACAGGCCAAAACAAATACAGACGATCCGACCCGGAATGGAAATTTCAAAGGAGAACATATTGGCTGTAGCATTGTTGTCGGAGAAGCCAGTATTTCGACTTAGCATGTTTCCTTAATCTCTGATGACATATCATGGTCATTTTATGATTTAGTACAGTAAATTTGCTACATATAGCTCCTTTAAATTAGAATGTGTTATTTGGTTTGTAAGCTTCAAGACCAGTTGACTTAGGGGACTCTTTTCTGAGTTTAGGTCTTGGGCTTTTAATGCTTGAAATTGCAGCGAGTCTTCAGGACTTGATTTTAGGTGCATCCAGAATTTGAGCGCTCTTTTTTGGATATTTATTATCAATGGAAACCGGCCTAATTCTGCCCTACAAGCATTATTTGGAGTTTTTCTTTGAACCTGTAAAATGTTTCTGCAGAATTCTGCATGTAAGGTTTCTGTTGGATGCATGTCCCACTATTGTAGTTGTGCTCACTGAGTGGACCCAAAATCTCACTTCCATAGAGTGCTATGGGCTGTATAATACTGTCAAAGAGGTTGGACCAGATTGTGATTGGTATATTAAATTTGTAAAACCTTCTCTTAATTGCATAAATTGCTCTACGAGCTTTTTCTTTTAATGCATTCGCTCCCTGATGCACTGATTGTCAGACTGAGGTAGGTATAATTTAAGGTATGTTCTACACTCTAAAAAGAATTAGAACCTTAAAGGGCTCTCTGGCTTGTCCATGTGGGGGAACCTTTTTAGGTTCTAGAACTCCATTGAAAGGGTTCTACCGAGAACCCCATTGGAAGGGTTCTACCTAGAACCCTCTGTTAAAGGGTTCTTGGTAGAACCCTCTGTGAAGGGTTCTACCAATAACCTTTTTTATTTGAATGGTTCTACCTCAAACCCTCTATGAAGGGTTCTGGTTAGAACCATTGTATCTTCTAATGTTTCTACCTAGGACCCTCTGTGAAGAGTTCTACCGATAACCTTTTTTCTTTTCTAGTTTCTACCTAGAACCCTCTATGAAGGGTTCTGGCTAGAACCATTTTATCTTCTAATGGTTCTACCTAGAACCATCTCTGAAGGGTTTGGGTTAGAACCATTATATCTTCTAATGGTTCCACCTAGAACCCTCTATGAAGGGTTCTGCCAATAACCCTTTCATTTTGAATGGTTCTACCTAGAACCCTCTATGAAGGGTTCTGTTTTGAACCATTTTATCTTCTTGTCATGGTTTCTAGCAGCCTCTGCTGTTTCTGCATTCAGTTTTCCTTTTGGCGTCGTCAGGATGCTCTATCGCATTTTTTCCGCCTCTGTTCCGGTGTTTGTAGCTTACCCGACAATTATTCCCTAAACCTGTTTTGCGTTTCCTGCCGGCTATATTTGGCCAAGACTTCTGCATTTCCGACACTTCGATATTGTCTTCGATATTGACAAACAAAGTCGGTAAAGGTATAGGAATTTCGGTCGCTGCATTTCTGGTTCGTACGAATACGAAATGCAGCAAGTCCGGTTAGAAGATTTAGGATTAGATTGTTTTTTTCTTTCCTTTCCAATCTTTCTTTATCCTTTTTTCTTTTCACTTGTTGCCAGTTGTGTTCAGCTCTTTTGCCACAAGAGCTCTGGCTAACAGGTATTTTCTATTCTTTTCCCTCACTCGTTTTATCAAGTTTTGTTTTGTTTCACCACCTCCTGTTACACCTAATATTTTAGTGTGTGAGGTTCCTTTGTTAGTTATTCTCGCTGTTTGTCGAGATCGCCTCAGTTTTTGGAGGTTGCTTTGTTTTGTCTTGTGCTAGGGAAGTTTTGTTCCCGATCCTGTGTTTCTCAGTCCTGGTGCAGCTGCTTCCGCGTTTTGTGGCGTATCTCTTTAGACATACTTTTAGAAATCCTTGTCGGTTGCGTTTGGTTTTCCGAACGTTACACTCCCCCTTACAGAATATCGAAGTCAGAATGGAAGAACCAGTGACTTCTACCGATTCATACAAAACGCAGCCTAGCCAGGGCGCTACAAATGTAACCTCTGAGGAGCCTATTTTTTTCTGCAAATTCAACAAAGCCAGTTGATGGAACAACTGCAGAAGGGAGACTGCCTGAAAAAACTAACAGAGAGCCTCCATATACTTTCTGTGGCAGTTAATGCTCCCCCAGTTGCACAAGCACAAACTCCTCCCGTACCCATGCCACGTACCATTAAGGAGCCCAAACTCCAGTTACCACCACGGTATGGTGGCAAGCCGGGTAAATGCCGCCCCTTTCTGACACAATGCCGTATTTCCTTTCAAGCACAACCCTCCCGTTTTACCACATCAGAATCCCACGTAGCTTTTATTTTGTCCTTCCTGAACGATCAAGCTCTCGCTTGGGCTGACCCTTTAATTCGGGCCAACGCTCCCTGTATTCGCGATTCTATTTGGCTGATGGAGATGCAACTGGTCTTTGATCATGAGGTTTCAGGCAAGGAAGCAGCCTGGAGATTGACCAGCTTACGCCAGGGAACTGACACCGCGGCGGCTTTTTCGATCGCATTTCGAGCTTTAGCCGGGGAGACAGGTTGGCCGGATGGCCCGCTGCGATCTTTATTTTTAAAAGCGTTATCGGAACCTATAAACAACGCTTTGGCTATGCTCGAACCACCTGCCACGTTCAGTGACCTGCTTACCACGGCTATACGCCTGGACAACCGTATCAGGGAGCGTGAGCAAGGCGTAGAGACAGTCCTGTTCGTTATACTCCCTTGCCGTCGGCACTCTCTCCCTCTTTGGTAGCGCCTCTAGTCCCCTCTTTCGCCCACTCCCCTCTTGAAGGGGAGGAGCCTATGCAGGTGGACAGAGTGCAAGCAGACCTGCATTATCAATCTACCGTCGGATAGGCTTAAGTATCGTCTTTTTCATTTGGTTCAGCTGTGCGTTAGCTGATTGAACTGTTTGTAGTGTAGTCACGGTTTAGTTAATGTAAATTGCAGCATTACCGACCACTTGTTTACTTGCTTTGTGTTTCTAGGTCTAGTAAATTGCTAGTGTTTTGTGTTGCTAATCGCAAATAGATTCACCTGAGTGAATAAATAGCGTGTTTTGCATTCCTAGTTCAGAGTGCAAGCAGACCTGCGTTATCAATCTACCGTCGGATAGGCTTAAGTATCGTCTTTTTCATTTGGTTCAGCTGTGCGTTAGCTGATTGAACTGTTTGTAGTGTAGTCACGGTTTAGTTAATGTAAATTGCAGCATTACCGACCACTTGTTTACTTGCTTTGTGTTTCTAGGTCTAGTAAATTGCTAGTGTTTTGTGTTGCTAATCGCAAATAGATTCACCTGAGTGAATAAATAGCGTGTTTTGCATTCCTAGTTCAGAGTGCAAGCAGACCTGCGTTATCAATCTACCGTCGGATAGGCTTAAGTATCTTCTTTTTCATTTGGTTCAGCTGTGCGTTAGCTGATTGAACTGTTTGTAGTGTAGTCACGGTTTAGTTAATGTAAATTGCAGCATTACCGACCACTTGTTTACTTGCTTTGTGTTTCTAGGTCTAGTAAATTGCTAGTGTTTTGTGTTGCTAATCGCAAATAGATTCACCTGAGTGAATAAATAGCGTGTTTTGCATTCCTAGTTCAGAGTGCAAGCAGACCTGCGTTATCAATCTACCGTCGGATAGGCTTAAGTATCGTCTTTTTCATTTGGTTCAGCTGTGCGTTAGCTGATTGAACTGTTTGTAGTGTAGTCACGGTTTAGTTAATGTAAATTGCAGCATTACCGACCACTTGTTTACTTGCTTTGTGTTTCTAGGTCTAGTAAATTGCTAGTGTTTTGTGTTGCTAATCGCAAATAGATTCACCTGAGTGAATAAATAGCGTGTTTTGCATTCCTAGTTCAGAGTGCAAGCAGACCTGCGTTATCAATCTACCGTCGGATAGGCTTAAGTATCGTCTTTTTCATTTGGTTCAGCTGTGCGTTAGCTGATTGAACTGTTTGTAGTGTAGTCACGGTTTAGTTAATGTAAATTGCAGCATTACCGACCACTTGTTTACTTGCTTTGTGTTTCTAGGTCTAGTAAATTGCTAGTGTTTTGTGTTGCTAATCGCAAATAGATTCACCTGAGTGAATAAATAGCGTGTTTTGCATTCCTAGTTCAGAGTGCAAGCAGACCTGCGTTATCAATCTACCATCGGATATGCTTAAGTATCGTCTTTTTCATTTGGTTCAGCTGTGCGTTAGCTGATTGAACTGTTTGTAGTGTAGTCACGGTTTAGTTAATGTAAATTGCAGCATTACCGACCACTTGTTTACTTGCTTTGTGTTTCTAGGTCTAGTAAATTGCTAGTGTTTTGTGTTGCTAATCGCAAATAGATTCACCTGAGTGAATTAGCCCTGCAAGCAGCTGAGTGCATTCGAGAAATTAGCCAACTCTATAAGTTAAAGTAGAGGCTGCTGTGAAGACGGCAGCCTCATCGGTAATTTGAACAGTTTGTAATGATCTTCCCCCACCTAACCTGTCTTCTCACCCCCTACCATGTGTCTAACCCCCATTCCTCTGTGCTCCATGCCTCGCTCCTGGAGGCCCAACCACCGCAGACGCTGTCCGGCTAACCTGGTCTACCCACCGCTGTCCTCTCATAAGGAACTCTCAGTAGTGGGTGGACTATGGAACTGCCGGTCAGCCGTCCAGAAAGCTGACTTCATCACTGCATATGCCAAGGTGAAGTCCCTCCACTTCCTGGCTCTCACTGAGACCTGGATCACTCCAGATAACACAGCCACTCCAGCTGCTCTGTCTGCTGGCTACTCCTTCTCCCACACCCCCAGGGCCTCAGGCAGAGGCGGGGGTACTGGTTTGCTCATTTCCACGTCCTGGAAATTCTCTATTCCCACTGTACCCTGCCTGAATATCTCCTCCTTTGAGTTTCATGCAGTCACTGTAACTCACCCATCTCCACTTAACATCGTTGTTCTCTATCGCCCCCCAGGTCCGTTCGGCGCTTTCCTGGATGAACTGGACACACTCCTGAGCTCCTTCCCTGAGGATGGTACCCCAGTAATCCTACTGGGAGACTTCAACCTCCAACCAGACAGTGCCCAGCTATCCAGTGTCACCTCACTCCTCCAGTCCTTTGCCCTCACTCAGTCCCCATCGCCTGCCACCCACAATGGTGGTAACCAACTGGACCTTGTACTCACCAGGAGTTGCGCCACATCTGAACTCACGGTGACCCCCCTCCACGTATCGGACCATTTCTTTATCTCATTTTCTCTCTCCTGCCCACTCTCCCTCAAATCCGCTAACAACCCACCCGCTGTTATGTTCAGGAGAAATCTCCGCACCCTCTCACACTCCTCTCTCACTACTTCTGCTCTCTCTGCACTTCCTCCTCCTGCTACCTTTGCTAAAATGCCCATTGATGTCGCCACCTCTGTGTTTAACTCATGCCTCTCTCAGTCTCTCAACTCACTATGCCCTCTTGTCTCCAAACCAGCCCGACTATCACCCCCTTCCCCGTGGCTGACGGATTCTCTCAGATCCAGCAGAACCATGCTACGAGCCGCTGAGAGAAAGTGGAGGAAATCCAGATCCCCAGATGACCTGGCCTCCTACCACACTCTGCTGGCAGCCTTCACAGCTGCAACTACATCAGCTAAAACTTAATTTTTCCAGTCGAAAATTGATACATGTCTATCTAACCCACGTAAACTCTTTTCCACCTTCTCCTCCCTGCTCACCCCCCCCTCCACCCCCTTCACCCTCCTCCCTCTCTGCAGATGACTTCCTGACCCACTTTGAGGGGAAGGTGGCTGCGATCCGGAACTCCTTCACGCATCCGGTGACACCCCACATCCCCCATACTGAACCCATCGCTACACTGTCGTCCTTCAAGACTCTGAAGGACTCCGATGTGCTCGAGCTGGTGACGCGCCAGCGCGCAACCACCTGTCCACTAGACCCCATACCTTCAGCAGTCCTCCAGTCTATATCTGCTGAGCTCCTTCCATATCTGTCCTCCGTTATTAACACCTCCCTAATCTGTGGCCATGTTCCTGCTGCCGTTAAAACTGCCCGTGTAACCCCACTCCTTAAAAAACCTAGCTTAGATCCCGCTGATGTCAGGAACTACCGTCCTGTATCTCTCTTGCCCTTCCTGTCCAAAACAATTGAACGTGCTGTCCTTAACCAACTGTCTGTTTTTCTCCACCAGAACAACCTGCTTAGAACCGGCCATTCCACCGAAACTGCTCTCCTGGCTGTGACTGAGGCACTCGCCACTGCTAGAGCCTCCTCCCTCTCCTCTGTTCTGATTCTCCTTGACCTGTCTGCGGCATTCGACACGGTCAACCACAAACTCCTGATCTCCACACTCGCTGAGATGGGCATTTCTGGAACTGCCCTCTCTTGGTTTGTATCGTATCTCACTGATAGATCCTACCAAGTCTCCTGGAAGGGTTCCGTCTCTGCTCCCCGTCCCCTGTCTACAGGAGTCCCGCAGGGATCTGTACTGGGTCCTCTGCTGTTCTCTATGTATACTAAGTCTCTTGGCTCAGTAATCCATTCACATGGCTTCTCATACCATAGCTATGCTGACGATACTCAACTCTTCCTCTCTTTCCCTCCCTCTACCCCACAGGTTAAGGAGAGGATATCTGCTTGTCTGACTGACATCTCTGAGTGGATGGCTACCCATCACCTGAAGCTCAACCTTGACAAGACAGAGCTCCTCTTCATGCCGTACAAGACCTCCCCACTACATGACCTCTCCATCACCGTTGATGGGACCGTGGTGGCTGCCTCCCGCTCTGCAAGGAACCTGGGGGTGGTCCTGGACGACCGGCTGGACTTCAAAGAGCACATCAGGGCGACGGCACGGTCCTGCAGGTTCCTCCTGTACAACATCAGGAGGATTCAACCGTACCTGACCACCTACTCCACCCAGCTTCTTGTCCAGACCATGGTCACCTCACGCCTGGACTACTGCAACTCCCTGCTCGCAAGCCTACCGGCCTGCGCCATTCTGCCTCTTCAACTGATCCAGAATGCATCTGCCCGGCTTGTGTTCAACCTCCCGAAATTTTCCCACGTAACCCCCCTGCTGAGGTCTCTCCACTGGCTGCCAGTTGCAGCCAGGATCAGGTTCAAAGTTCTGACCCTGGCCTACACTGCAGCCAATAGGACAGGCCTCGCCTACCTGCAGGACTTAATCCAGAACTATGTTCCTGCTCGACCACTTCGCTCTTCTACAGCAGGGCGACTGGCACTTCCCCCCCTCCGTGTCAAAGGCTCTCGCTTGTCCCGACTGCGGAGTTTTTCCACATTAACACCTCAGTGGTGGAATGAACTTCCCATTCCCCTACGTTCTACTCCAACCCTGCCTGCATTCCGTCGAGGCCTGAAGACACACCTCTTCAGACTCCACCTTGACTGATATCCTCACCTAGGAATATCAGTTCCCTGTTCCCTGTGTTTTCCTGTCTGTTTATTATAGTTTATAATAGTATTTGGAATGGTTTATAATAGCATAGTTTATAATAGTATTTGGAATGGTTTATAATAGTATAGTTTATAATAGTATTTGGAATGAAAGTGTGGTGTTGCTGATTTGCCCACAGCTTACTGTGAACTACAGTCAACGTTCATTGCTAGGGATAGCTGCTACATTATGCAAAGGATGTGCTTTGCCTTGTCTGTTCTGTAATGATGATGATGTCTCTGTACGCACTTACTGTACGTCGCTTTGGATAAAAGCGTCTGCTAAATAAATGTAATGTAATGTAATGGACGGTGCTTCTCTGCACGAGCCCAGACTGCGAGAGGAGTGGTGTCGTTACTGCAGGCGCGGGGATGGCATTTGAAGGATCAGTGCCCTAAATTGAGGGTTAATGGAAGGGTCTTGCTGGGGAGACCAGGTACCCTAGCGAGACATAATGGTACTGTCTCGCGGACGTTATTGCCGGTCCAACTCTCCTGGAATAAGCGCTCGACTAACGTTGACGCTTTTATCGATTCTGGAGCAATTAATTGTCTTATGGACGCCAAATGGGCCCGGGAACATAAAGTTCCCATACACCCCCTCTCTCCACCCCATCCTGTTGCTGCCCTCAATGGCTATCCGTTGGGCACCGGGTCTATTGAAGAGACCACAGGTTCTCTGACCATGCGCGCCTCCCACGAGGGTCATTCTGAACATATTCAGTTCCTTTTAATCGCCTCTCCAGCCTGTCCGCTGGTTTCGGGACATTCATGGCTGGCCCGGCACAGCCCCCACATCAATTGGGGTGGTGACAAGGCTGTCATCCTGCAATGGAGTCCCCAATGCGGGTCTCGCTGTCGGCTGACGGTTCCGGTTGCGTCTCGTGGGCGTGGCCATCGCTCGGAGCTTAGCCCTTAGACCTCAAGCAGGTTAGTTCTAGTCTAGGTAGCTTCGCCTCTCTCTCTGAGAGTGAGAGCATTGAAATGGTAGGGTTACAGCTCCCGCGCTTCATGCGCATCCACCCCACGTTCCACGTCTCTTGACTAAAGCCTGTGCTTGTTAGCGCCCTCGCCTCGGCGGACAAGCCGCCGCCCCCCCACCGGTTTGTGGAGGGAGGTCTGGTGTATACTGTGCGGCGCATTTTGGCCAACAGACGCGTGGGCAGAGGGTCTCAGTTCTTGGTGGATTGGGAGGGCTACGGCCCTGAGGAGCGCTGCTGGGTCCCATGCAGGAACATTTTGGACCCAACACTTATTAGGGACTTCCACAGAAACAAGGCTGAAGGATCGCCTGGGGTCATCCCTTAGTAGGGGGGTCCTGTCATGGTTTCTAGCAGCCTCCGCTGTTTCTGCGTTCGGTTTTCCTTTTGGTGTCCTTATACTCCCCCTTACACTTCTAATGGTTCTACCTAGAACTATTTAGAATCTTGAGGCTCTCAATATCTTTTGGTGAATGACCATTATTTTGGTTGGCTTTCACGTATATCTAATGTATATTATTAGCAGTAGTAGGCAGTAATTCTACAAAGACATGTCCAATTCCCCATGTACATAGAATAGCAAGCACACAGTGCTTTCATTTAGCAAACTAGAAAACTTTTTATTTAGAAATCTAGGAGGGTTGCTGGATGAGGTGGGGAAGCCCTATGAGGTAAGAGGGAGGAGCAATCAAGATGGGAAAGGTGATGTAGATCCAGCAGAAATGGGTCACAAGTGAGAGCAAGAGCAACATGGGGTGTCTTCAGAAATTGACATTGGGTGACCTCTGGCAGTAGAGACATAGCAGAGATAGAAAAGAGATGGTTAGTGTCAAAGACTACTCTGTACACCAGATTAATTTAAAAACACAAAAAGTAAGTAAAAAAACAGGTTGAGTGAATTAAATGAATTTAAGAAAGATAAAATAAACCATTAACCTTCCTGTTCCTGTTTCAGTTGAGTTTAACATCATAAAGCTTTTAAAAAGGTTGTTGAACGAAACGTCAGCACTGAATAAAAAAAATTGATAAGATACGGTGTGCGGGAGTACTTTTCTATATATCTGACTTTACCCGTACTACAATAACCAGGTGTGAAAATACTTTTTTTATCAAGAGTTTAACATCAGTGAAATGCTATTTTTTCCGTATGAAACTTGATAACATCCTCAACATAGGGGATGTGAACATAATAGTGAAAAAATAATTCTGTGAAGGGCACAAGTGCTGGAAATAGATAACCAAGCCACTGGCACACCTCCTGGCTTGTCCAGTTGGTAAAATAATCCATGTCCCTAAAAAATATAAAGCAGGAAACAAATAATTATATAACAAATAATTAAATAGCATTAAATTAAAAAATGCACCTTGAACCACACAATTCTTAAGCTACCCAAGAGATATATATGTATATCTGTTTATATCATATACATACAGCTTACCTTTTATCCAGAAAACATAACCTTCTGTCAAGTTGAAAATCCTTTTCTCAGTCTGTTTCTCTGAAAGCCCAGCTGGAGTAATCAATCCTCACACTGAGGCCCACAAATTCAGTCCCTAGACCAGGGATGTCAAACTCATTCCATCTAGGGGCGTGTGTATGCAGTTTTTTGTTCCAACTGTGCCCTACACCAGTTGATTTCACTAATTAGCTCAGCTCTTCAACCAAGGTGGTGAACTAATTAGTGGAATCAGCTGGTGTAGAGCAAAAAAACTTGCAGTCACTCGGGGTGCGTCCAAATATTCTTCACTCCCCACCTCCACTCCCTGACTACCACTCCTCTCCTACCGGGAAATATGCAAATCTGCCTGAATGTTTTGAGTACAAGTATTTGCATGTACAGTATCCAATGTAGATGACATTGCGGTTTGCGTTGAGACATTAATTAATATGTAAGCATCAATACGTAATTAAAGTGATACTGCAGTCAAAAACCGACTTTTCCAGTATAAAACCGATGTTTTGGGTTAGATTATGATCATACACAACTGTCTATGTCCAAAAATCTCATGTTTAGTCAAAATAGTTATATGAATTTTTGTGTAGGCTTACCAATATGCTGGTTTCCGGGGATTCGTGACGTCACAAGATCCTTAACATAAAAATAGGTGGAGTTGAGGTGGTCCTGGGGTGGTCTCGGCTGGGCACGTGGTATAAAAGCAGAGACCAACGTTTTTTTTTTCCTCTTTGAGACTGAGACCCTTGTGCTGCTAACTAGCTAGTTCAAGTTCAAATGTGAATTGCTTTGTATTACTGCTAACGTTAATATTATGACTTATATCGAGCTACTAAGGCTACGTTCACACTGCAGGCCTTAGTGCTCAATTCCGATTTATTGCTCAGATCCAATTTTTTTTGTTTGGCTGTTCACATTAATTTTTTAATATGGCCCATATCTGATTCCAGTGTGAACCGATTGCTCTCCTCAAATGACCCGTGCAAATTAACAAAAACAAAAGACATAGCGCCTGTTACACAGCCTGCAGAAATAAATAACAAAAAGGAAGTCATCAAAGTCACAGCTTCTGCGTTAATTTTAAAGTTGATGTGCAGTGGAGCTAATGATAAGGGTGAGGAGACGGGAAAAAAGCCAAGGTTTTTACTAGCTTTTTGTGCTGCCATGGCTGCTACCTCTGTGCAGAGGGACTCGTGAATGCGAGATCGGAGCCAGGTATGGGGGGGACCGTGACATGGGCGGTTTCAGTGAAACTCAAGGAAGGCATGAAATTAACCTCGCTCACTCGTCTGGGCGAGTGATTCTGAGGACGGACGAGTTATGAAAACGGAGCGCTCGGCCGTTTGGCTAGTGAAACCGCTCGATATAACATTTATAAAACGGATAGTTCCGTGATGCAGATTGGTCGATACAGCGTTCCAGCCGTGTTAAAATACACAACATAAAAAAGCTATCACACGACATATCTGTTCAACTTCATGTGTAACATATAGCCTAACATCACTGCGCACCTATTGACACATTATTGGACCGACAAGCCTAACGTTCGGTAAGCAGCTACGAGAAAACTGTGAATAATGAATACCGTGCAACAAACCAAGACTATAATATGGACAGTTCTAACATTATTTTAAATCACAAAACGGTTAACGCAGCTGTCCGCGAATGATATAAAAACGTAGCCTACTTCCGACTTATTATTGTCATGGTTTTCAGCCCTGTTTCCCCATGTGATCGTTTTCCTCGGTGGCCACGCGAGGGCGCTGCCCTTTTGGTGGATGCTTGCTCCGCCCTGCTGAGTTGGCGGAGCTTTCTGTTAAAGCATTTACACCTGTTCGTAGTCACGAGCGTTATATAAGCCTTCCGTCTCCTTCGTTCGGGGCTTCGACATTAATTGTTAATTGTTATGTACTGTGGTGTTATTGTTGGCTGTGAGTTCTCGTACCATTTTAGCTACTCGCCTATTTTTAGCGTCTCTTTTTAGAGGCAGGGCTTATTTCTTACTGGCTTGGTTGTTGATTATCTCGTAGAAGTTTGGGACCGTAAATCTCTGTTCCATTTCGCCTCGTCTCCTTCATTCGTTTTCTGAGAGGCTGTTGTGCTATGTTGCGTAGGTCTTTTGTAGCAGCCATCCTGTACGCCCTTTTTACCTGCGAGACGATTGTAGTGAACTGTTGTTCTGTTTCGTTCTCCGGGTGTTTGTCTCTTTATATGGAGCTTGGGCGTTGTTGTGGACGTGTTTGTGTGTGACTGCGTGTTGTCTAGTTATAGCATCGGAACGTTAGCTCTCTGTTCCATTTCGCCTCGTTTCATATTTATTCTCTGAGAGACCTGGCGTTTTGCTTCTACTCAATTCCGTGTTACTGTGAGCCAGTAAGTAGCTTTGGTACGTTTTTCCCTGTTTAGTCTCCTTCTCGTGGACTACGTTCCCCGTTGTTGTGATTCAGGGTTTTATTTATATTGAGGCTTCGTGCTATTATGTTTGCGTAAGTCTTTTGTTGCAGCTGTCCTGTTCGCCTTTTTTGCCTTTGAGACGATTTTGTTGCGAACTGTTGTTCTGTTTCGTTCTCCGGGTGTGTTGTCTCCTTATGTGGAGCTTGGGCGATGCTGTGGACGTGCTTGTGTTTGACTGCGTGTTTTTAATAGCCTCGGAACGTTAGCTCTCTGTTCCATTTCGCCTCGTTACATTTTTCCATTTGTGAGGCTAGGGCGGTTGTTTTATATCTAGCTTGCGTTAGTCTATGGATAGTAAAGTTATGGGACGACGGTGCTCCGTCGGCTCACCTGTAAAATGTTTCTCTCTCCTGGGAGATCGGGTGTTTACCCTCTTGGTTTTATTCATTGGACTGCGAGCCTTTTATATCGCCATGGAACGTTAAATCTCTGTTCCTGTTCGCCTCGTTACATTTCCCCTTATTGAGAGGCAGGGCTTGTATTTGTGTTTGCGTGTGACTGCGAGCCTCAAACTATGCCTTGGAACATCAATTACCTGTTCCTTTGCCTCGTTTCATCTCCTGTCTTAGAGGTTAGGGTGTGGCTCTGTTTTAAGCTTGTCATTTTTGCTGGTAAGGTTATGGGACTGCGGTTCTCCGTCGGCTCGCCTGTAAAGTGTTTCTTCCCCCTGGGAGATCGGGCGTTTACCCTCCTTTAGGTTCTCCATATGACTTAATTCCAGCTTATGCAATTAGCCACGTAAGGTTATCTGTTCTTTCACCTCCTCGTATTTAATCAGATATTTCTGCTTCATTGGTTTACTGTTTATTTGTTTTTGTCTTTTCGCTACTCGCCCGTTATGGTGTCTCGTTACCGAGACAGGGCGCGTTTTATTTCTGGCTGTTCTGATCCCTGTCCTTACGCTCTACTTAGCGGTTGACAGTTAGCCAGTTAGTAGCGTCTGTCGTGGTGTTCGTGTTCCTTGTCTTGTCTCCTCCTTTATCTGCGGGTATCCCGCCTTAGTGGCCTAAGGGCTTTATGAATCCCCTTGCTGCGTTTGGCTCCTCCTTCCTCACACGTCACGCCCCATTACAATTATGGTGTATCGTTTGTGGCCAAAAAAATCCACTGCTTTGCACATTTACCACTTATCTAAAATGACAACACATGATAATATAATGTGAATCTGTTGATAACCTACCCGGTACAATAGTGAATTAACTAGCCCGTGCGTGAATGTTCTAATGCCCTGCTAGCGACATCAACAATGTAGTAAAAAGTCACATTAATTCCGATCTGACTGTTCAGACTGCGGTCGCTTTAACACAATCGGTTATGTATTGGCATCTAATACCACATTCAAAAGTGACCCAAATGAGAATTGGAAATGTCAGATTCAATGTGATTTTCGCTGTTCACACAAAATCTGATCTGTGTCACATTTGAGGAAAAAATCGGATCTGGGCCACTTTTTACCTGCAGTGTGAACGTAGCCATAGAGAGTTATTCATCTACAACGTCTTACTTTGGTATCTTTAGCTAACTTGCCTGCATTATGCCAATGAGTCAGAAATGTATCGTTCCTTGGTGTAAAGCTCTGTTAGCTTTCATAATCTGCCGAGAGACGGAATGTTTCGATAAGTTAGGTAATGCAAAGCAGTCTATTGTGTGTGAGTTTAGCCCCGTTTGGTCCAGAGAACTGGTAACTTAGCTAGCTAGCTAGTTATTGCTATCATTTATGAATAATGTTAGCTAATAAATGATAACAATTCTCTCTGGACCAAGTGGAGCTGGGCGCTACAACCAGCCATGTTCAATATACTAACGTTACTGTGTGACTGGGTTTTGCTGTGTATTTGAATGTATTTAATAGTAACGTTACTTTAGGCAGACAAACAAGCTAACTTAGCTAGGTAACATTAGCTCTACCATTCGGTTACATCCCCGGTCCTCCCCTCGATCGCAAAGACGTTGCTCAACCAATACAGCCGGGGCGGCGGCTGCTGTTGCCAGTGGCTCGAATGAATACGGCTGTATTGCCCAAGCAACATCTTCACGAGGAGAGTCTTCCACCACGAAGGAATCCTTTCAAACTCCTCCACCTCAAAACTCCCTGCAGTACTGCTGTCACTCTTGTCGCTCGCCATTTTGTTGTTTGTTTAGTTGTGAGGAGAGAGCGTATTGAGTTCAGTGGGCCTGAGTCGGTTCACCAAGACACACCCTTTCACTCCTTGATCGTATGAATATTCATAATATGACTACGTGGCATCATCGTCATATGACCACACCTACTCACGAGTTCCAGTTCAAATTGAAGTGGTAAAAAAGGCCTTAGAAAAGGCTCTGCAGTATCTCTTTAAGATGTAATCAGCGACATTAGATTAAAACACAAAGAACACTTTCCGGGGCACAGAGTAGAGGAGTGGTAGTGGAGGAGGAAAGGTGGCATTTTTTGACTATTGGGACTATTTGACACCACTGACCTAACCCCTTCCTGTTCGCAGATATGAAAGAACTCTGACAGGCTATGTGGAGCCTGCACCATATTGCTTTGATCTATCAATTTCTTTCTGCAAGCATGAATGGGCCAAAATGGGTGTTTCTGACTGGTTCACACCCAGGTGGTGAAGTAAGCAGAGCACGTGACGCATGGGCTACTCCTGATTGGTCTAAATATCATACTACGAACGGACACACATGTCACGTATAGAAGCGGCTGCACCGCTTAAAAAGACCAAATGCCATTTTGGCATATATATGTATTTTTTCATGATTCAAGGTATTCTGTTTTTAATTAACAAAGATCTTTCTTTTTGCTTGACCAGACAGCAACCCTGTATTCAGCTACCCTACAATCATCATCATTAGTTAATTTTACCCTATTGTCCATGTTGGGATTTGAACCAGCAGCTCTCTGGTTACCAGGCCACAGTCTTAACCTCTTGGCTACAATGCAATAATCTGTTTTCAAAGCACTAGTGATCCCATACAATGTACCTCTGCTGAATGCCTTGTGCACATTTGGCATAGATAAGTCTTAGTTGAGCCAAGCTGTGAACAGTTCAGTTTGTATTGCTGCAGTTTGTAGTGCCCTTTGGTAAAAATGCTTGATTGATTTGACAATGAATTCAACTCTTCAACAAACATCATCACAAAATTAACCATAATATTTTGGATGAAATTATGACAATTGTTCCAAGTAAGGCATAATATGTACACTTAAAAGATAAAGGAGATACTGGATACATGTACAAACATTCACAAATAGTTTAAAATATTGGGAAACGTTTCTTTTTGAGGGTAAGAATGAGATCCTCACGTTATTCATATTTATTTAGTAATTCATTCATATTTTTTCAATAATTCAGTATTTATAATATTCATTAATAAAACACTGTTCTTATTCTTACTTGCTTCATTCTCAGTTGAACTTGCATCCTTCTCAGACTTGGGTTCAGTCTTTGACAGTCAAACATTTGTTGTACAGAGTTGAGGTGACAGTGGCTCAGTAAATTAAGGATTTATGTTATCTCCTTGGTGCGGCGAAAGCACCATATTGAAGTAAGTTTAAAGGTTTTGCATCGGGTTTAGGTTTCCTGAACAACTTTTACGAAAGTTGAGTTGCTGTGTGTGTAGATGCATATTGGCAGTTTGGTTCCATAACAGACAGTTAATCAGATGAGAGATTGGTTCCCAATTTAGCCTAACATTATGAAATCCATTAACTCAGTTAGATTTTTGTACTTGAACTCAAAACGAACAATTGTTATTATCAATCTGTTAACATTACTCAAAAGATTACCACAATTTGCAGATAGCCTGTTTGCTATCGTAAAAGTTCAAGAAATTATAGTTACTTACTGCAGAGTAGGGCTAGCCATGATCTAACTAGTAACTTAGGCTAGTAGTTGATTTTAAGGTACTGGTCTTGATTAGGCCAATTCCAAAACGAATAGCAAAGAAACGTTTATATTTGAGCATAAATATGATACTGCAAGTAAAAGTGTGCCATGCACACCCCAAAATTAAGTGTAAAACAACTTGAAACAAAAATGTAGTTTTCTAATTGAACCTTTACATAAACATGTCCCAGAAGATAAAGATAATTCAGTGTAAATTGGCTGAGAAAATAGAGGTTGTAAAGTATTGGGGGTTAAAGTAACATTACCATTTTGTTGCATATGTAACTAACAGGACAACAAATAAGTTACATATGCAACAAAGCCTGGAAAATATATGTAAGCTTGAGTAACAAACAAAAATGCACTGCCACTCAACCTGCCTTCAATCAGCCCAACCGCCAGGTGTCGCCCCTGGGGGGGTGTACTGTCACGTCCAGTGCCTCTGTCCCGATTTCCTGGTTTTCCGTTTCTATGTGCATTCCGTTCCGTGTTTTCCCTCTCTCCCTCCATTTTGTGTCTCCACTTCCCCGCATCTGTATTGTGTTTCTTCATGTTGTCTAGTCTCACCTGTTCCTCATTGTCTCGTCATTAATCTGGCATTTAAGCACCCCTGTTTCTTTGTTCTGTGCCAGATCGTCTTGTGCCCTGCCTTGTGCTTGTCATATTACCTTCCAGCGTTTTTGTTGTTTCCTGCCTGTTCCCGACCTACTCCTCGACCCTGCGTACCCGTCCAGTTCGTCTTCTCCTGCCTGTCCAGCGCTTTCCAGTCCAGCCCAACTCCTATTCTCCTGCCTGCCTTGCCTTCCTCGTCCTAGCCCCCCTGATCCCCTGCTCTGACGGATTCCCCGGTTCTGACCCCTGCCTGTCCCTGGACTTCGATTCTGCCTGTCCTGCCTGCCTGCTGCCCTGGTGGTCTTTTGTATATAATAAATACACTCCTTGCAGAGTTTTCCATGAGTTTGCCTCAGTCTTGCGTTTGGGTCCAATCCAGTGTTATAACCATAACAACCAACTGGTCAAGCACATCTCTAGAAATGTTTAAACCATGAAATAAATTCTGAGATGTAGATTAGATTTGAATGTAAGACCTGTCACTCAGTTCTGTTCACTAATCACTATGCTACTGATCTAAGACATGCAAGGCAAACAAACCGAAAATCACAAAGCCTACAAAATAACACATTTAAGACAGTTGAATTCACAATTAGATTAGATTCCCACCAGCTGGGAATCAAACATGCAATGTTGAGGTTAGTAGTCCTGTTCCTTAATCACAGAGCCACTGTCACTCAAACTCCGATGGACAAATGTTAGCCCTTCAACCCAAGTCTGAGTAAGAACAATGGTCTGACTGAAGAAAGTCCTACTGAGAATGAAGCAAGTCTGAATGAAAACAAAGGGCATCATTTTCAGGCTCTTACTCATGTGTGCTAAGACAAGCGGTGTGACATGGAATATGGGATGCTCTGAGTGTACTGTATGTGTAGACTCAGAGCATTCCATTCCATAGTCCATGCCACATTTTTACCACACCGCCTGTCATAGCGCACAGCGCACTGGAGTAAGAGCCTGAAAATTGCACCCAAAGTGTTCTAAAATGGATGCTGTATATCAGATTACTGACGAAACATCTAGGCTAATGTTATAGTTTAAACACTGATGTACATTAACACTAACATTGACACCTATTTAAAATGAATACAAAATAATATTTTTGCAATAAACATGTATGAAAAATAGTTTAATGTAGAACCCTTTCACCTTCCAAAGAGTTCCTTAAGAACCCTTTTTTCCACAAGGGTTCTTCAGATGAAAAGAGTTCAAGACAGAACCGTTTGCCTTCCTAAGAACCCTTGAAAAATTCTTCCTTCTAAAAAGGGTTCTTTGGAATAAAACAGTTCTAGATAGAACCCTACCCCTCTGCTAAAAACCTTTTTGGACCCTTATTTTTTTTTAGAGTGTAGGCATATCCTCACGGCACCATGTCTCTAATAAAACTAAAATATCAATGTTTCGCACATTCCAAAGAAAGTCTGGGTCTGTACTCTATGGCCCAAATGTTGAAGAATAAAGACCTTGTATGTTCCAGAAACATGAGCTCATAAAAAAAATCTTAAACAGAATTCCAAGCTGTACAGATCCAGATGGTCCAGATGTAGGCCATCGTACAGGTCCCAGGGTCTGAGTGGGGTGGTGGGCCAGGTGTACATTGGGGAGGGCTGCACAGCCCCTGTTGATCTTAGCATTAATGCTTTTGATGATGTGTGGGGGGGGGGTGTCAGCTCATCGTAGCAGTGTGGAGATGACGACCCTGGCATCTGGAAACTCCTGTGCAGCTTTCTCTGCCACTCTCCTCACTGCCCTGGCGGTGTTGTGCTGCAGGGTGCTCAGGTCATTGTTACTCGCGTGTATGATGATGCAGCGGGGGCTCCCCAGTGTGCCTCGGTCTAGCAGTTGCAGGGCCCGTGCTGTGTTGCAGCAGCGGTTTGTGCTCACAGTCTGGCCAGGGAACAGCTTTCTGGTGTCAATGAACTTACCATTAGAGTCCATCAGCAGAGCCACCTGTGTAGCCAGCTCTCTCTCTCTCTCTCTCCGTGATAAATTACTATGAGCTATAGGCGTGTTCTTCATGCTATGCGAGTAGAGGGGAGCCCCAGGAGGCATAGCGGAGCGCGCCACATTAATCAGCCCCCTGCAGTGATCTACCCCCCAGCTACAGTTGCAGTCGAAAGTTTACACACACCTCAGCCAAATCCAGTTATACTCAATTCCTGACATTTAATCCTAGTAAATATTCCCTGACTTAGGTCAGTTAGGATCACAACTTTATTTTAAGAATATGAAATGTCAGAATAATAGTAGAGAGAATGATTTATTTCAGCCTTTCTTTCATTACATTCCCATTGGTTCAGAAGTTTACATACACTCTATTAGTATTTGGTAGCATTGCCTTTAAATTGTTTAACTTGGTTCAAACGTTCCGGGTAGCCTTCCACAAGCTTTTCACAATAAATTGCTGGAATTTTGGCCCATTCCTCCTGACAGAACTGATGTAACTGAGTCAGGTTTGTGGGCCTCCTTGCTCGCACACGCCCACAATGTTCTGCCCACAAATTTTCGATTGGATTGAGGTCAGGATTTTGTGATGGCCACTCCAATACCTTGAGTTTGTTGTCCTTAAGCCATTTGCCACAACTTTGGAAGTATGCTTTGGTTCATTGTACATTTGGAAGAGCCATTTGCGACTAAGCTTTAACTTCCTGGCTGATGTCTTGAGATGTTGCTTCAATATATCCACATAATTTTCCTTCCTCATGATGCCATCTATTTTATGGAGTGCACCAGTCCCTCCTGCAGTAAAGCACCCCCACAACATGATGCTGCCACCCCCGTGCTTCACGGTTGGGATGGTGTTCTTCGGCTTGCCAGCCTCACCCTTTTTTCTCCAAACATAACGATGGTCATTATGGCCAAACAGTTAAATTTTTGTTTCATCAGACCAGAGGACATTTCTCTAAAAAGTAAGATCTTTGTCCCCATGTGCAGTTGCAAACTGTAGTCTGGCTTTTTTATAGCGGTTTTGGAGTAGTGGCTTCTTCCTTGCTGAGCAGCCTTTCAGGTTATGTCGATATAGGACTCGTTTTACTGTGGATATAGATACATTTGTACCTGTTCCCTCCAGCATCTTCACAAGGTCCTTTGCTGTTGTTCTGGGATTGATTTGGACTTTTAGCACCAAAGCACGTTCATCTCTTGGATACAGAGTATGTCTCCTTCCTGAGCGGTTGTCATGGTTTATGACCTTTTTTCCCTTGCGGTCGTGTTCCTCGGTCGGCACACGTGGGCGCTGCTCTGTTAGTGGAGTTTTGGCTCCGTCTCGTCTTTTCGCGGAGAAGTCTCGTCAGCATTCACAGGTGTGCGTGTTTGCCGGTGAGCTATATAAGCCCATGTTCCCTTCGTTCTGGGCTTCGATATTGATTGTTTGTTGATTTGTACTGTGGTGTATTGTCTGGCATTTTCTGTGCTGTTTTGTGTGTGATATTAATTCACCCTTTTAATGTTTAGCCAGTATGATTAGGTCTAGGTTTTTAAGGAGACTGTTTTGCTCCGTTGTGCTTTGTTGGAGTTGCGGGACTTGCCCTTGTGCTTTGAGCTTTAAGGTTGAATTCCTTTTTTGTGTGCTCGTTTCTGTCACCGCTTCTTGGTCTTTCCTTTTTTGACCGTTGCCTAGATCTTTTGCCTTCTCTGTCTCTTCCTCCTCTCTCTGTCTGCTTTCTTCCGTGAAAGCGAGAGGAGTCTTTGTTTGTTTGTGGGTGTATTTGTATAGTAATTTCTTACTAAGAGACCGGGCATTTTTATCATACTGACTTTAGGGCTTTATTTATTCTTAGAGGCAGGGCGTTTATTTTCGATTAAGCTTGCGTTAGCTGGTAATTCCGGTGCAGCTGTCCTGTTTCGTCCTTTTTACTTGTGGGACGATTTTGTTCGGAACTGTTGTTCTGTTCGTTCTCCAGGTATGTCTCTCCTCATATGGAGCTTGGGCGATTTTGTTGACATGTTTGCGTTTGACTGCGAGTCTCTGAAAGTAGCCTTGGAACATTAGATCTCTGTTCATTTTTGCCTTGTTACATTCCTCTTTACGGAGAGGTAGGGCGTTTATTTTGTACTAAACACGCGTTAGTCTTTTAGCCGGTAAATGTCCGGTGCAGCCTGTCCTGTTCGTTCCTTTCGGTACCTGTCTCCGTACATGGAGCTTTTGGCGATTTTGGTTCGGAACTTTAGTTCTGTTTCATCAGTCGGTACATGTCTTCCTATAGGGAAGACTGGACGATGTTGTGGACATGTTTGTGTGTGACTGCGAGTCTCTGAAAGTAGCCTTGGAACGTTAGCTCTCTGTTCCTTCGCCTCATGACATTTCCCTTTACTGAGAGGCTAGGGCGTTTATTTTCTACTAAGCTTGTGTTAGTCATTTTGCTATTAAAGTTATGGGACGGCGGTACTCCGTTGGCTCGCCTGTAAAATGTGTCTCTCTCCTGGGAGATCGGGCGTTTACCCCTTTATGTTTTCTGCATGACTGCGAGCTTATGGAAGTAGCCATGGAACGTTATCTCTGTTCCTTCGCCTCCTCGTTACATTCCTCTTTACCAAGAGGCAGGGCGTTTATTTTCTATCAAACTCGTGTTAGTCTTTTAGCCGGTAAGGGTCCGGTGCAGCTGTCCTGTTTCGTCCTTTTTACTTTTGGAATGATTTTGTTCGGAACTGAAGTTCTGTTCATTCTCCGGGTATGTCTCTCCTCATATGGAGCTTGGGCGTTTTTGTTGACTTGTTTGCGTTTGACTGCGAGTCTCTGAGAGTAGCCTTGGAACGTTAGATCTCCGTTCCTTTCACCTCCTGGTATACTAATTTGTATTAATTCGCAGTGTTTGTTGGCTGTCTGTTTTGTTTGTGCCATTGTGCTACTCGCCTGTTCTTCTGCGTCTCGTTATCGAGACAGGGCATTTGTTATTTCTGGCTCTTTCTTTAGTCACTTAGCTCGTAGAAGTATGGGAGCCCAGTGCTTTGTGCCATTCGTCTTGTTTGGTTTTCTTACTGAGAAACCTGAAGTTTGCGCTTCTACTCATTGGCGTGTGACAGTGAGCCGGTTAGTAGCTCCGGTACGATTGGTGTGTGTTTAATTTGTGCCATTATGCTACTCGCCTGTTATTATGCGTCTCGTTACCAAGGCAGGGCATTTATTAATTCTGGCTCTTCCGTTAGTCACTTAGCTTGTAGAAGTATGGGAGCCCACTGCTTTGTTCCAATCGCCTTGTTTGGTTTTCTTACTGAGAAACCTGGCGTTTGCGCTTCTACTCATTGGCGCGTGGTTAGTGGCTTTGGTACATGTGTTCCCTGTCTTGTCTCTTCCCTTAACTACGGGGTTTCCCATCCTAGTGGCCTAGTGCTTAATGAATCCCCCTTGCTGCGTTTGGCTCCTCCTACCTCACACGTCACACCCACATTACAGCGGTATGACACCTGTGTGGTCCTGTTGTGTTTATACTTACGTACTATTGTTTGTACAGACGAACTGGTACCTTCAGGCATTTGGAAATTGCTCCCAAGGATGAACCAGACGTGTGGAGGTCCACAATTGTCTTTCTGAGGTTTTGGCTGATTTCTTTAGATTTTCCCATGATGTCAAGCAAAGAGACACTGAGTTTGAAGGTAGGCCTTAAAATACACTGCCTGGCCAAAAAAAAAGTCGCACATGCTAATATTTCGTTGGACCGCCTATAGTCTTCATTATGGCGCGCATTCGTTGTGGCATTGTTATGACAACCTTATGCAACGTCAGAACATTTATTTCCATCCAGAGTTGCATTAATTTTTGGCCAAGATCTTGTATTGACGACGGGAGAGTCGAACCACTCCGTAACGTCTTCTCCAGCACACCCCAAAGACTTTCAATGGGGTTAAGGTCAGGACTCTGGTGGCCAATTCATGTGTGAAAATGATTCCTCATGCTCCCTGAACCGCTCTTTCACAATTTGAGCCTGATGAATCTTGGCATTGTCTTCCTGGAATATGCCCATTGATGGGATAACCGGGTCATTCAGTACATTCAGGTACTCAGCTGACTTAATTGTATTGCTGCATAACATTGCTGAGCCTAGACCTGACCAATTGAAGCAACCCCAGATCTTAACACTACCTCCAGAGGTTTGTACAGTGGGCACTATGCATGACGGGTGCAACGGCGACTTTGTTTTTGGCCAGGCAGTGTACATACACAGGTACACCTCCAATTGACTCAAATAATGTCAGTTAGCCTATCAGAAGTTTCTAAAGCCATGACATAATTTTCTGGAATTTTCCAAGCTGTTTAAAGGCAGTCAACTTAGTGTATGTAAACTTCTGACCCACTGGAATTGTGATATAGTGAATTAAAAGTGAAATAATCTGTCTGTAAACAATTGTTGGAAAAATTACTTGCATCATGCACAAAGTGGATGTCCTAACTGACTTGCCAACCCTATTGTTTGCTAACATGAAATCTGTGGAGTGGTTAAAAATGAGTTTTAATGACTTCAACCTAAGTGTATGTAAACTTCCGACTTCAACTGTATGTGTTCCCACAGTCAACACCAGAAGGGCTCAGCCCTTCTGCCAGCTGTTGCTGACACCAGAGACAATTGCTATGCTGAATGCAAGGCTGCAGCAGCCACCAAGCAAGGCTCAACTTGCACGCTTACAATGTCAAACGACAAAACCTGCCACTTGCAGAGGTCTTAAAAAAAACTACCATTTTCACCCCCTGCTCACTACAAATGGAATAATTCTAAGAAGAGAATTCTGGCTATGTTTTTCCAGAATCAGAGACCAAAAAAATGCTTAAAAATTTATTAGATTGTGTAATTAAAGAAGAAAATTCCAAATGAATATTCAGCTTTTAATTATTTACCAGCTCTTCTCTTTAGTGCATCCTCACCCTGTTTCAACCTCAGGTTATTACACTGCAGTTTCCCCACAGGTCAACCTCAGGTTATTACACTGCAGCTCCCCCCCAGGTCAACCTCAGATTCTTACACTGCATCTTCACCCAAGGTCAACCGCAGGTTATTACACTGCAGCTTCACCCAAGGTCAACCGCAGGTTATTACACTGCAGCTTCCCCCAGGTCAACCGCAGGTTATTACACTGCAGCTTCCCCCAGGTCAACCGCAGGTTATTACACTGCAGCTTCACAGCACTTCCCCCCAGGTGGCCTTTGACCTTCTATATGAAAAGCCATGCATGGATCTGTGCAGGGGGAGAGGGACTCACGTCGTAGCCGCTGTTCCGGACGCCCCTCCGGCTCCTCTCCCTCATCACTAGCAGGTCCAGCTCTGTCCCACTCGGCCCTGGGCTGCTCAGGGACTGCCGGCTCCGATACGCTGGCGTCCCCATCTGAGAGGGTCTGCAATCAAGCAGTCTTCATCATCACCATCATCATCACAATTAACATCATCACTGTCACCATCATCATCATCACCATCACCATCACCGTCACAATCACCATCATCAAAGTTACCATATCTCTGCCATTGTCCTCACCATAACATAAAGTGCAAGAGATCAAGTCATATCATAACTGACATTATTAACATAACTGGCATCATCACCATCATCAATGCCATCATAGTCAACACCATCATCACCATCTCCACCATAATGTCAAGTCCCCATGATCATCACCATTACGATCATCATCGCTGTTATCATCATCACTATATCCACCATAATGTCAAGTCCCCATGATCATCACCATTACGATCATCATCGCTGTTATCATCATCACCATCTCCACCATAATGTCAAGTCTCCATGATCATCACCATTACGATCATCATCCCTGTTATCATCATCACCATCTCCACCATAATGTCAAGTCCCCATGATCATCACCATTTACGATCATCATCCCTGTTATCATCATCACTATCTCCACCATAATGTCAAGACCCCATGATCATCACTATTACGATAATCATCCCTGTTATCATCATCACTATCTCCACCATAATGTCAAGTCCCCATGATCATCACCATTACAATCATCATCGCTGTTATCATCATCACCATCTCCACCATAATGTCAAGTCCCCATGATCATCACCATTTACGATCATCATCCCTGTTATCATCATCACCATCTCCACCATAATGTCAAGACCCCATGATCATCACTATTACGATAATCATCCCTGTTATCATCATCACCGTAACAACAAAGTTCAGGGATCAGGTCAGCGTCATCACTGCCACCACCATCTTGATCATCATCATCATCATCATGTTTTCTGCTGATCTTGTGCAGACCTTGGCTGCGGTCCAATCCGTTAAATGTTCTGCCCTCCTGCACTTCCCCTCGCCACTTCCACATGGAGGAATCCCTTTTGAAATCGGAAGTTGTGCGTTGCCAAGGGCGAGTGCAGTCCAATCCGTTAGAAATGCAAGTGAAGTACGTGAAATTAGTCCCTCGATTTGGCTTGAGGGAACGAGTCCGCAAGACTGCATTCGGGCAGTGAGATTGCACAGAATGCTTTCTGTAACCCCAAGCTTCCTGGTTCGGAAGTTTAAATTTAACACCTTTGCGTATCTCCCGGGAGAAATTTTAAAAATAGAGAAAGTGACACCCAATTATAAAAGAAAAAGCTCCCCCGCTTTGCCAGGCAGGCTGGGTTCCTCACCTCCTCCTGGACTTAACATAGGTAGAGGCCCGTTCCTCCTCAGGATCCAGGGCCTTGTTGATGTCCAGCTGGGCGCTCTCCTGCCCAATTCTCTGCTGCAGGGCATAAGACTTGCTGCTGCCATCGACGGCGGGGAAGTCGTAATAGCCCTTGCGCTTGGCTTTGAGCCGCAGCTTGTTCCTGTAATGCTCGATGTCCGACTTCTGCTTCAGGGCCATGCTCACCTGCAGAGAGCCAGAAATAGTTTCAGACACCTGGGGCCACATGTATAAAACTCTGAGTAAAAGAATGCGCAAAAGAACGCTCAGGGTGAAAGTCGGAAATCTGCTTAAACATTTCTTTGCATTTTCTACCTCTGCCTTTCTGTCACGGTGTCGCCATATCACACAGACTCCAAACATTGCGTACGTCTGGTGTCCATGGTACGCAGATACTCACAGCACATGTTATATTATACATCTGAATTTCTGCGTGGAAACTCACTTACGCGGCTTCCTGAGGGCATTTTTCTACTTAGCACTGTTAATACATGTGGCCCCTGGAACAAACTCACCTTCTGCACACCGTCTCCAAATCCCCATCAGCTGTACTACAGTGTATGGCCATTATAACAGCCTGAGACACGCAGTGAGACACGTTGTGACACACGCTGTGAGACACGCTGTGACACACGCCGTGAGACATGCTGTGAGACAGGTTGTGAGACACGCTGTGACACACGCTGTGAGACACGCTGTGAGAGACGCTGTGAGACATGCTGTGACACACGTTGTGAGACACGCTGTGACACACGCTGTGAGACATGCTGTGACACATGCTGTGACAGACGTTGTAAGCCACACTGTGAGACACGCTGTGAGAGACGCTGTGACACACGTTGTGAGACACGCTGTGACACACGCTGTGACACACGCTGTGAGACACGCTGTGAGACAGGCCGTGAGACACGCTGTGACACACACCGCGTGACATGCTGTGAGACGCTGTGACACGCTGTGAGTCTTTTGGTGTTGTTGGGTCACAGACATCAGGATGTTATGGCATGCAAAGGATATGCAACCAAATATTAAACATGATGACTTTATTTAAATTTATATTAATTACTTTTGGTTCCCTAAAATGGCTACAATTGCTAAAGTAATTTGAAAATAGAAATAGTAGTTGTTTGTAACATTATCAATGCCTTGACTGTATTATTTGATTATTTTACCTTGGTGAATACAAGTATCAATTTCTTTCAAAAACATAAAGATGTCTGAGTGATTTCAAACTTTTGAATGGTAGTGTATATGGTACAGATTACTATCACAGTAAACAGAAGCATGTAGAGATTCAACTCTGGTGAATCTTTACTTTAATATGTCCCCTCCAAATATAGAGGGACACTGGTTTTGTCACTGTATTGTCACTGTCACCAGACATACCGTGCACATTGGCTGGGATTCAATCAACATTTGTCCTTAAATTGCACTAACAAATAAAGAAAGAATCGTTTTTTTTCTCTCATAAAACACAATTTGCTGAGTTCAGTAATCCCTAAAACTAACTTGAAGAAAAACACTTTAACGCTTGCATTTTTACTTGCGAGTCAAAGTTAAGGACACGTTGATTGAATACCGGCGGATGTGACAGGCAGCCTCACCGCTCACCTCTCCATTGAGGATGGTGGAGTCCTGGCTGCGGTCGGAGGAAGTGGGGTGCGAGTAGATTGGTGGGGCTGCCACGGACTTGATGGAGATGAGTTGTAGGGAGCCAGAAGAGGTGTCATAGGGATCTGCCAAAGACCAGGACGCCCAGTCAAAGGGAAGAGTAGCGCCCTCAACTTCACCACAGAGAAACAACAACCAACACTGGCTCATTCTACCAGCGTGACACCCATACACAGCGCTTACCCGACCCACACAGCGTTTACTACACCCAAACAGCACTTAGCACACCCACACACAGCGCTTACCCGACCCACACAGCGTTTACCACACCTACACATCACTTACCACACCCACACACAGCACGTACCACACCCACACAGCATTTACCACACCCACAGAACACTTACGACACCCAGACACAGTGCTTACCTGACCCACACAGCGTTTACCACACCCACACATCACTTACCACACCCACACACAGCGCTTACCACACCAACAAACGTCACTTACCACACACACACACACACACAGTGCTTACCACACCCACACACAGCATTTACCACACCCACACAGCGCTTACCACACGCACACACAACGCTTACCACACCAACACACAGCACGTACCACACCCGCACAGTGCTTACCACACCCACACACAGCGATTACCAAACCCACACAACACTTAGCACACCCAATCAGTGTTTACCACACCCACACACATCACTTACCACACCCACACACAGTGCTTACTACACCCACACAGCACTTACCATACCCACTCAGTGTTTACCACACCCACAGTGCTTAACATACCCACACACAGCGCTTACCACACCCACACAGTGCTTACCACACAAACACACAGCGCTTACCACACCCACACACAGTGCTTACCCAACCCACACAACGTTTACCACACCCACACATCACTTACAACACCCACACACAGCGCTTACCACACCAACAAACAGCACTTACCACACCCACACATCATTTACCACACCCACACATCACTTACCACACCCACACACAGCACTTACCACACCTGCACAGTGCTTACTACACACACACACACACACACACAGTGCTTACCATACCAACGCAGCACTTACCACACCCACACAGTGCTTACCACATTCACACACAACACTTACAACATGCACACACAGCACTTACCCGACCCACACAGCGTTTAACACACCCACACACCACTTAGCACACCCACACACAGCGCTTACCCGACCCACACAATGTTTACTACACCCAAACAGCACTTAGCACACCCACACACAGCGCTTACCTGACCCACACAGCGTTTTTACCACACCTACACATCACTTACCACACCCACACACAGCACGTACCACACCCACACAGCATTTACCACACTCACACAGCGAATACCACACACAGCATTTACCATACCCACAGAGCACTTACAACACCCATACACAGTGCTTACCTGACCCACACAGCGTTTACCACACCCACACATCACTTACCACACCCACACACAGCGCTTACCACACCAACAAACATCACTTACCACACCCACACACAGCGCTTACCACACACACACACACACAGTATTTACCACACCCGCACAGCGCTTACCACACCCACACACAGCGCTTACCACACCCACACAGAGCACTTACCACACACACAGCGCTTACCTGACCCACAGCATTTAGCACACCCACACAGTGTTTACCACAACTACACACACAGCACTTACCACACCAACACAGCATTGACCACACCCACTGTGTTTACCACACCCAAACACAGTGCTTACCACACCCACTCATAATGTTTACCACACCCAAACAGCGCCTACACACAGCACTTACCACACCCACACACAGCATTTACCACACCCACTCACATTGTTTACCAAACTCACACAGCACTTAGCACACCCAATCAGTGTTTACCACACCCACACACATCACTTACCACACCCACACACAGTGCTAAACACACCCACACAGCACTTACCATACCCACTCAGTGTTTAACACACCCACAGTGATTACCATACCCACACAGAGCGCTTACCACACCCACACAGCACTTACCACACCCACTCAGTGTTTACCACACCCACACAGCGTTTACCACACCCACACATCACTTACCACACCCACACACAGCGCTTACCACACCAACAAACAGCACTTACCACACCCACACATAATTTACCACACCCACACAGCGCTTACCACACGCACACACAGCACTTACCACACCTGCACAACACTTACCACGTGCACACACAGCACTTACCCGACCGACACAGCGTTTAACACACCCACACACCACTTACCAAACCCACACACAGCGCTTACCACACCCACACAACACTTACCACACCCGCACAGCAGCTCTTACCACACCCACACGCAGCACTTACCTGACCCACACAGTGTTTAGCACACCCACACAGTGCTTACCACCCCCACACACAGCACTTACCCGGCCCACACAGCGTTTACCACACCCACACACTGCTTACCACACCCACACACAGCACTTACCACACACACAATGCTTACCACACCCACACACAGCGCTTACCACACCAACAAACAGTACTTACCACGCCCACACACAGCATTTACCACACCTACACAGCACTTGCCATGCCCACACACAGCATTTACCAGACCCACACAGCGCTTACCATACCCACACACAGCATTTACCACACCTACACAGCACTTACCATGCCCACACACATCATTTACCACACCTACACAGCACTTACCATGCCCACACACAGCATTTACCACACCCACACAGTGCTTACCATGCCCACACACAGCATTTACCACACCTGCACAACACTTACCACATGCACACACAGCACTTACCCGGCTGACACAGCGTTTAACACACCCACACACCACTTACCACACCCACACACAGCACTTACCACACACACAATGCTTACCACACCCACACACAGCGCTTACCACACCAACAAACAGTACTTACCACGCCCACACACATCATTTACCACACCTACACAGCACTTGCCATGCCCACACACAGCATTTACCAGACCCACACAGCGCTTACCATACCCACACACAGCATTTACCACACCCACACAACACTTACCACACCCGCACAGCAGCTCTTACCACACCCACACACAGCACTTACCTGACCCACACAGTGTTTAGCACACCCACACAGTGCTTACCACCCCCACACACAGCACTTACCTGGCCCACACAGCGTTTACCGCACCCACACACTGCTTACCACACCCACACACAGCACTTACCACCCACACAATGCTTACCACACCAACAAACAGCACTTACCACACCCACACATAATTTACCACACCCACACAGCGCTTACCACACGCACACACAGCACTTACCACACCTGCACAACACTTACCACATGCACACACAGCACTTACCACACCCACACACAGCATTTACCACACCCACTCACATTGTTTACCAAACTCACACAGCACTTAGCACACCCAATCAGTGTTTACCACACCCACACACATCACTTACCACACCCACACACAGTGCTAAACACACCCACACAGCACTTACCATACCCACTCAGTGTTTAACACACCCACAGTGATTACCATACCCACACAGAGCGCTTACCACACCCACACAGCACTTACCACACCCACTCAGTGTTTACCACACCCACACAGCGTTTACCACACCCACACATCACTTACCACACCCACACACAGCGCTTACCACACCAACAAACAGCACTTACCACACCCACACATAATTTACCACACCCACACAGCGCTTACCACACGCACACACAGCACTTACCACACCTGCACAACACTTACCACACCCACACACAGCGCTTACCACACCAACAAACAGTACTTACCACGCCCACACACAGCATTTACCACACCTACACAGCACTTGCCATGCCCACACACAGCATTTACCAGACCCACACAGCGCTTACCATACCCACACACAGCATTTACCACACCTACACAGCACTTACCATGCCCACACACAGCATTTACCACACCCACACAGTGCTTACCATGCCCACACACAGCATTTACCACACCTGCACAACACTTACCACATGCACACACAGCACTTACCCGGCTGACACAGCGTTTAACACACCCACACACCACTTACCACACACCACTTACCACACCCACACACAGCACTTACCACACACACAATGCTTACCACACCCACACACAGCGCTTACCACACCAACAAACAGCACTTACCACACCCACACATAATTTACCACACCCACACAGCGCTTACCACACGCACACACAGCACTTACCACACCTGCACAACACTTACCACATGCACACACAGCACTTACCCGACCGACACAGCGTTTAACACACCCACACACCACTTACCAAACCCACACACAGCGCTTACCACACCCACACAACACTTACCACACCCGCACAGCAGCTCTTACCACACCCACACACAGCACTTACCTGACCCACAGTGTTTAGCACACCCACACAGTGCTTACCACCCCCACACACAGCACTTACCCGGCCCACACAGCGTTTACCACACCCACACACTGCTTACCACACCCACACACAGCACTTACCACACACACAATGCTTACCACACCCACACACAGCGCTTACCACACCAACAAACAGTACTTACCACGCCCACACACAGCATTTACCACACCTACACAGCACTTGCCATGCCCACACACAGCATTTACCAGACCCACACAGCGCTTACCATACCCACACACAGCATTTACCACACCCACACAACACTTACCACACCCGCACAGCAGCTCTTACCACACCCACACACAGCACTTACCTGACCTACACAGTGTTTAGCACACCCACACAGTGCTTACCACCCCCACACACAGCACTTACCTGGCCCACACAGCGTTTACCACACCCACACACTGCTTACCACACCCACACACAGCACTTACCACCCACACAATGCTTACCACACCAACAAACAGCACTTACCACACCCACACATAATTTACCACACCCACACAACGCTTACCACACGCACACACAGCACTTACCACACCTGCACAACACTTACCACATGCACACACAGCACTTACCACACCCACACACAGCATTTACCACATCCACTCACATTGTTTACCAAACTCACACAGCACTTAGCACACCCAATCAGTGTTTACCACACCCACACACATCACTTACCACACCCACACAGCACTTACCATACCCCCTCAGTGTTTAACACACCCACAGTGATTACCATACCCACACAGAGCGCTTACCACACCCACACAGCACTTACCACACCCACTCAGTGTTTACCACACCCACACAGCGTTTACCACACCCACACATCACTTACCACACCCACACACAGCGCTTACCACACCAACAAACAGCACTTACCACACCCACACATAATTTACCACACCCACACAGCGCTTACCACACGCACACACAGCACTTACCACACCTGCACAACACTTACCACATGCACACACAGCACTTACCACACCCACACACAGCATTTACCACACCCACTCACATTGTTTACCAAACTCACACAGCACTTAGCACACCCAATCAGTGTTTACCACACCCACACACATCACTTACCACACCCACACACAGTGCTAAACACACCCACACAGCACTTACCATACCCACTCAGTGTTTAACACACCCACAGCGATTACCATACCCACACAGAGCGCTTACCACACCCACACAGCACTTACCACACCCACTCAGTGTTTACCACACCCACACAGCGTTTACCACACCCACACATCACTTACCACACCCACACACAGCGCTTACCACACCAACAAACAGCACTTACCACACCCACACATAATTTACCACACCCACACAGCACTTACCACACGCACACACAGCACTTACCACACCTGCACAACACTTACCACATGCACACACAACACTTACCCGACCGACACAGCGTTTAACACACCCACACACCACTTACCAAACCCACACACAGCGCTTACCACACCCACACAACACTTACCACACCCGCACAGCAGCTCTTACCACACCCACACACAGCACTTACCTGACCCACAGTGTTTAGCACACCCACACAGTGCTTACCACCCCCACACACAGCACTTACCCGGCCCACACAGCGTTTACCACACCCACACACTGCTTACCACACCCACACACAGCACTTACCACACACACAATGCTTACCACACCCACACACAGCGCTTACCACACCAACAAACAGTACTTACCACGCCCACACACAGCATTTACCACACCTACACAGCACTTGCCATGCCCACACACAGCATTTACCAGACCCACACAGCGCTTACCATACCCACACACAGCATTTACCACACCTACACAGCACTTACCATGCCCACACACATCATTTACCACACCTACACAGCACTTACCATGCCCACACACAGCATTTACCACACCCACACAGTGCTTACCATGCCCACACACAGCATTTACCACACCTGCACAACACTTACCACATGCACACACAGCACTTACCCGGCTGACACAGCGTTTAACACACCCACACACCACTTACCACACACCACTTACCACACCCACACACAGCACTTACCACACACACAATGCTTACCACACCCACACACAGCGCTTACCACACCAACAAACAGCACTTACCACACCCACACATAATTTACCACACCCACACAGCGCTTACCACACGCACACACAGCACTTACCACACCTGCACAACACTTACCACATGCACACACAGCACTTACCACACCCACACACAGCATTTACCACACCCACTCACATTGTTTACCAAACTCACACAGCACTTAGCACACCCAATCAGTGTTTACCACACCCACACACATCACTTACCACACCCACACACAGTGCTAAACACACCCACACAGCACTTACCATACCCACTCAGTGTTTAACACACCCACAGTGATTACCATACCCACACAGAGCGCTTACCACACCCACACAGCACTTACCACACCCACTCAGTGTTTACCACACCCACACAGCGTTTACCACACCCACACATCACTTACCACACCCACACACAGCGCTTACCACACCAACAAACAGCACTTACCACACCCACACATAATTTACCACACCCACACAGCGCTTACCACACGCACACACAGCACTTACCACACCTGCACAACACTTACCACATGCACACACAGCACTTACCCGACCGACACAGCGTTTAACACACCCACACACCACTTACCAAACCCACACACAGCGCTTACCACACCCACACAACACTTACCACACCCGCACAGCAGCTCTTACCACACCCACACACAGCACTTACCTGACCCACACAGTGTTTAGCACACCCACACAGTGCTTACCACCCCCACACACAGCACTTACCCGGCCCACACAGCGTTTACCACACCCACACACTGCTTACCACACCCACACACAGCACTTACCACACACACAATGCTTACCACACCCACACACAGTGCTTACCACACCAACAAACAGTACTTACCACGCCCACACACAGCATCTACCACACCTACACAGCACTTGCCATGCCCACACACAGCATTTACCAGACCCACGCAGCGCTTACCATACCCACACACAGCATTTACCACACCTACACAGCACTTACCCGACCGACACAGCGTTTAACACACCCACACACCACTTACCAAACCCACACACAGCGCTTACCACACCCAGACAACACTTACCACACCCGCACAGCAGCTCTTACCACACCCACACACAGCACTTACCTGACCCACACAGTGTTTAGCACACCCACACAGTGCTTACCACCCCCACACACAGCACTTACCCGGCCCACACAGCGTTTACCACACCCACACACTGCTTACCACACCCACACACAGCACGTACCACACACACAATGCTTACCACACCCACACACAGCGCTTACTAAGCAGTACTTACCACGCCCACACACAGCATTTACCACACCTACACAGCACTTACCATGCCCACACACAGCATTTACCACACCTACACAGCACTTACCATGCCCACACACAGCATTTACCACACCCACACAGTGCTTACCATGCCCACACACAGCATTTACCACACCTGCACAAAACTTACCACATACACACACAGCACTTACCCGACCGACACAGCGTTTAACACACCCACACACCACTTACCACACCCACACACAGCACTTACCACACACACAATACTTACCACACCCACACACAGCGCTTACCACACCAACAAACAGTACTTACCACGCCCACACACAGCATTTACCACACCAACACAGCACTTGCCATGCCCACACACAGCATTTACCAGACCCACACAGCGCTTACCATACCCACACACAGCATTTACCACACCCACACAACACTTACCACACCCGCACAGCAGCTCTTACCACACCCACACACAGCACTTACCTGACCCACACAGTGTTTAGCACACCCACACAGTGCTTACCACCCCCACACACAGCACTTACCTGGCCCACACAGCGTTTACCACACCCACACACTGCTTACCACACCCACACACAGCACTTACCACCCACACAATGCTTACCACACCCACACACAGCGCTTACCACACCAACAAACAGTACTTACCACACCCACACAGCATTTAGCACACCCAAACAGCGCTTACCACACCCACACACAGCACTTACCACACCCACAAAGTGGTTACCACACCCACACAGTGTTTACCACACCGACACAGTGCTTACCACACCCACACACAGCGCCTACCACGCCCACACACAGCACTTACCACACCCACACACTGCACTTACCACACCCACACTGCACTTACCACACCCACACACAGCACTTACCACACCCACACACAGCACTTACCACACCCACACACTGCACTTACCACACCCACACAGCACTTACCACAACCACACACAGCGTTTACCATACCCACACACAGCGCTGACCACACCCACACAGTGCTTACCATGCCCACACATAGCGTTGACCATACCCACACTTAGAAACATGAAAACAGCACTTACCATACCCACACATGAAAACAGCATTTACCATGCCCACACACAGCATTTACCACACCTACACAGCACTTACCATGCCCACACACAGCATTTACCACACCCACACAGTGCTTACCATGCCCACACACAGCATTTACCACACCCACACAGCGCTTACCTCACCCACACACAGCATTTACCAGACACACACACACACACACACACACACACACACACACACACAAACACAGTACTTACCACACCCACACACAACACTTACCACACACACACACACACAGCATTTACCACACCTACACAGCACTTACCATGCCCACACACATCATTTACCACACCCACACAGCGCTTACCACACCCACACAGCGCGTACCACACCCACACTGCGCTTACCACACCCACACACAGCATTTACCACACCCAAAGTGCTTACCACACCCACACAGAATTAACCACACCCACACAGCGCTTACCACACCCACACACAGTGCTTACAACACCCGCACAGCACGTACCACACCCACACACAGGATTTACCACACCCACACAGCGCTTACCACACCCACACACAGCATTCCCCACACCCACACACAGTACTTACCACACCCACACACAGCATGTACCACACCCACCCAGTGCTTACCACACCCACACACAGCATTCCCCACACCCACACACAGTACTTACCACACCCACACACAGCATGTACCACACCCACCCAGTGCTTACCACACCCACACACAGCATTTACCACAAACACAGCGCTTACCACACTCACACACAGCATGTACCACACCCACCCAGTGCTTACCACACCCACCCAGTGCTTACCACACCCACATAGTGGTTACCACACCCACACATCACTTACCACACCCACACACAGCGCCTACCACACCCACACACAGCACTTACCACACCCACACACTGCACTTACCACACCCACACTGTACTTACCACACCCACACACAGCACTTACCACACCCACACACAGCACTTACCACACCCACACACTGCACTTACCACACCCACACAGCACTTACCACAACCACACACAGCGTTTACCATACCCACACACAGCGCTGACCACACCCACACAGTGCTTACCATGCCCACACATAGTGTTTACCATACCCACACTTAGAAACATGAAAACAGCACTTACCATACCCACACATGAAAACAGCATTTACCACGCCCACACACAGCATTTACCACTCCTACACAGCACTTACCATGCCCACACACAGCATTTACCACACCCACACAGTGCTTACCATGCCCACACACAGCATTTACCACACCCACACAGCGCTTACCTCCCCCACACACAGCATTTACCAGACACACACAAACACAGTACTTACCACACCCACACACAACACTTACCACACACACACACACACACACACACACACACACACACACACAGCATTTACCACACCTACACAGCACTTACCATGCCCACACACAGCATTTACCACACCCACACAGCGCTTACCACACCCACACAGCGCGTACCACACCCACACTGCGCTTACCACACCCACACACAGCATTTACCACACCCACACAGAATTTACCACACCCACACAGAATTTACCACACCCACACAGCGCTTACCACACCCACACACAGTGCTTACAACACCCGCACAGCACATACCACACCCACACACAGCATTTACCACACACACACACACACACACACACACACACACAGTGCTTACCACACTCACAAACAGCATGTACCACACCCACACACAGCGCGTACCACACCCAGACACAGCAATTACCACACCTACACAGCACTTACCATGCCCACACACAGCATTTACCACACCCACACAGCGCTGACCACACCCACACACAGCATTTACCAGACACACACACACACAGTGCTTACCACACCCACACACAGCACTTACCATACCCACACACAGCACTTACTACACCTATACACTGCACTTACCACACCCACACAGCACTTACCACAACCACAGACAGCGTTTACCATACCCACAAACAGCGCTGACCACACCCACACCGTGCTTACCACGCCCACACAGTGTTTACCATACCCACACATAGCATTTACCACACCCACAGTGCTTGCCACACCCACAGTGTTTACCATACCCACACATAGAAACATGAAAACAGCACTTACCATACCCACAGCACTTACCACAACCACAGACAGCGTTTACCATACCCACACACAGCGATGACCACACCCACACCGTGCTTACCACGCCCACACAGTGTTTACCATACCCACAAATAGAAACATGAAAATAGCACTTACCATACCCACACATGAAAACAGCATTTACCACACCCACACACAGCGCTTACCACACCCACACAGAATTTACCACACCCACACAGCGCTTACCACACCCACACACAGTGCTTACAACACCCGCACAGCACATACCACACCCACACACAGCATTTACCACACACACACACACACACACACACACACACACACACACACACACACAGTGCTTACCACACTCACAAACAGCATGTACCACACCCACACACAGCGCGTACCACACCCAGACACAGCATTTACCACACCTACACAGCACTTACCATGCCCACACACAGCATTTACCACACCCACACAGCGCTGACCACACAGCATTTACCAGACACACACACACACAGTGCTTACCACACCCACACACAGCACTTACCACACCCACACACAGCACTTACTACACCTATACACTGCACTTACCACACCCACACAGCACTTACCACAACCACAGACAGCGTTTACCATACCCACACACAGCGCTGACCACACCCACACCGTGCTTACCACGCCCACACAGTGTTTACCATACCCACACATAGCATTTACCACACCCACAGTGTTTACCATACCCACACATAGAAACATGAAAACAGCACTTACCATACCCACAGCACTTACCACAACCACAGACAGCGTTTACCATACCCACACACAGCGATGACCACACCCACACCGTGCTTACCACGCCCACACAGTGTTTACCATACCCACACATAGAAACATGAAAATAGCACTTACCATACCCACACATGAAAACAGCATTTACCACACCCACACACAGCGCTTACCGTGTAAACACAGCATTTAGCACATCCACACAGCGCTTACCACACCCACACAGCGCGTACCACACCCACACAGCGCGTACCACACCCACTGCGCTTACCACACCCACACACAGCATTTGCCACACCCACAGTGCTTACCACACCAACATAGAATTTACCACACCCACACAGCGCTTACCACACCCACACACAGTGCTTACAACACCCACACAGCACGTACCACACCCACACACAGCATTTACCACACACAAACACACACACACACACACACACACACACACTCACAAACACAGCGCTTACCACACTCACAAACAGCATGTACCACACCCACCCAGCGCTTACCACACCCACACACAGCGCGTACCACACCCACACACAGCATTTACTACACACACACACACACACACACACACACACACACAGAGCTTACCACACTCACACACAGCATTTACCACACCCACACAGCGCTTACCGCACCCACACACAGTGCTTACAAAACCCACACAGCACGTACCACGCCCACACAGCATTTACCATGCCCACACAGCATTTACCACACCTACACATCACTTACCATGCCCACACACAGGATTTACCACACCCACACACAGCATTTCCTACACCCACACACAGTACTTACCACACTCACACACAGCATGTACCACACCCACCCAGTGCTTACCACACCCACACAGCGCTTACCATACCCACACACAGCATTTACCACACCCACACACAGGATTTACCACACCCACACACAGCATTCCCCACACCCACACACAGTACTTACCACACCCACACACAGCATGTACCACACCCACCCAGTGCTTACCACACCCACACACAGCATGTACCACACCCACCCAGTGCTTACCACACCCACACAGCATTTAGCACACCCAAACAGCGCTTACCACACCCACACACAGCATTTACCACACCCACACAGTGGTTACCACACCCACACAGTGTTTACCACACCCACACAGCACTTACCACAACCACACACAGCGTTTACCATACCCACACACAGCGCTGACCACACCCACACAGTGCTTACCATGCCCACACATAGCGTTTACCATACCCACACTTAGAAACATGAAAACAGCACTTACCATACCCACACATGAAAACATAATTTACCACGCCCACACACAGCACTTACCATGTAAACACAGCACTTACCATGTCCACACACAGAGTTTAGCACACCCACACACAGCATTTACCACGCCCACACACAGCATTTACCACACCTACACAGCACTTACCATGCCCACACACAGTATTTACCACACCCATACAGCGCTTACCACACTCACACACAGCATGTACCACACCCACCCAGTGCTTACCACACCCACACAGCATTTAGCACACCCACACAGCGCTTACCACACCCACACAAAGCATTTACCACACCCACACAGCACTTACCACATCCACGCAGTGTTTACCACACCCACACACAGCGCCTACCACGCCCACACACTGTACTTACCACACCTACAAATCACTTGCCATGCCCACACACAGCATTTACCAGACCCACACAGCGCTTACCATACCCACACACAGCATTTACCACACCTGCACAGCACTTACCATGCCCACACACAGGATTTACCACACCCACACACAGCATTTCCTACACCCACACACAGTACTTACCACACTCACACACAGCATGTACCACACCCACCCAGTGCTTACGACACCCACACAGCGCTTACCATACCCACACACAGCATTTACCACACCCACACACAGGATTTACCACACCCACACAGCGCTTACCACACCCACACACAGCATTCCCCACACCCACACACAGTACTTACCACACCCACACACAGCATGTACCACACCCACCCAGTGCTTACCACACCCACACAGCATTTAGCACACCCAAACAGCGCTTACCACACCCACACACAGCATTTACCACACCCACACAGTGGTTACCACACCCACACAGTGGTTACCACACCCACACAGCACTTACCACACCCACACACAGCGCCTACCACGCCCACACACAGCACTTACCACACCCACACACTGCACTTACCACACCCACACTGCACTTACCACACCCACACACAGCACTTACCACACCCACACACAGCACTTACCACACCCACACACTGCACTTCCCACACCCACACAGCACTTACCACAACCACACACAGCGTTTACCATACCCACACACAGCGCTGACCACACCCATACAGTGCTTACCATGCCCACACATAGCGTTTACCATACCCACACTTAGAAACATGAAAACAGCACTTACCATACCCACACATGAAAACAGCATTTACCACGCCCACACACAGCATTTACCACACCTACACAGCACTTACCATGCCCACACACAGCATTTACCACACCCACACAGTGCTTACCATGCCCACACACAGCATTTACCACACCCACACAGCGCTTACCTCACCCACACACAGCATTTACCAGACACACACACACACACACACACACACAAACACAGTACTTACCACACCCACACACAACACTTACCACACACACACACACAGCATTTACCACACCTACACAGCACTTACCATGCCCACACACAGCATTTACCACACCCACACAGCGCTTACCACACCCACACAGCGCGTACCACACCCACACTGCGCTTACCACACCCACACACAGCATTTACCACACCCAAAGTGCTTACCACACCCACACAGAATTCACCACACCCACACAGCGCTTACCACACCCACACACAGTGCTTACAACACCCGCACAGCACGTACCACACCCACACACAGCATTTACCACACCTACACAGCACTTACCATGCCCACACACAGTATTTACCACACCCATACAGCGCTTACCACACTCACACACAGCATGTACCACACCCACCCAGTGCTTACCACACCCACACAGCATTTAGCACACCCACACAGCGCTTACCACACCCACACAAAGCATTTACCACACCCACACAGCACTTACCACATCCACGCAGTGTTTACCACACCCACACACAGCGCCTACCACACCCACACACTGTACTTACCACACCTACAAATCACTTGCCATGCCCACACACAGCATTTACCAGACCCACACAGCGCTTACCATACCCACACACAGCATTTACCACACCTACACAGCACTTACCATGCCCACACACAGGATTTACCACACCCACACACAGCATTTACCACACCCACAGTGCTTACCACACCCACACAGAATTTACCACACCCACACAGCGCTTACCACACCCACACACAGTGCTTACAACACCCGCACAGCACGTACCACACCCACACACAGGATTTACCACACCCACACAGCGCTTACCACACCCACACACAGCACTTACCACACCCACACCCAGCACTTACTACACCTACACACTGCACTTACCACACCCACAGAGCACTTACCACAACCACAGACAGCGTTTACCATACCCACACACAGCGCTGACCACACCCACACCGTGCTTACCACGCCCACAGTGTTCACCATACCCACACATAGAAACATGAAAACAGCACTTACCATACCCACAGCACTTACCACAACCACAGACAGCGTTTACCATACCCACACACAGCGATGACCACACCCACACCGTGCTTACCACGCCCACACAGTGTTTACCATACCCACACATAGAAACATGAAAATAGCACTTACCATACCCACACATGAAAACAGCATTTACCACACCCACACACAGCGCTTACCGTGTAAACACAGCACTTACCATGTCCACACACAAAGTTTACCACACCCAGACACAGCATTTACCACGCACACACACAGCATTTAGCACACCCACACAGCGCTTACCACACCCACACAGCGCGTACCACACCCACACAGCGCGTACCACACCCACTGCGCTTACCACACCCACACACAGCATTTGCCACACCCACAGTGCTTACCACACCAACATAGAATTTACCACACCCACACAGCGCTTACCACACCCACACACAGTGCTTACAACACCCGCACAGCACATACCACACCCACACACAGCATTTACCACACACACACACACACACACACACACAGTGCTTACCACACTCACAAACAGCATGTACCACACCCACACACAGCGCGTACCACACCCAGACACAGCATTTACCACACATACACAGCACTTACCATGCCCACACAGCATTTACCACACCCACACAGCGCTGACCACACCCACACACAGCATTTACCAGACACACACACACACAGTGCTTACCACACCCACACACAGCACTTACCACACCCACACACAGCACTTACTACACCTATACACTGCACTTACCACACCCACACAGCACTTACCACAACCACACAGCACTTACCACAACCACACACAGCGCCTACCACGCCCACACACAGCACTTACCACACCCACACACTGCACTTACCACACCCACACTGCACTTACCACACCCACACCCAGCACTTACCACACCCACACACAGCACTTACCACACCCACACACTGCACTTACCACACCCACACAGCACTTACCACAACCACACACAGCGTTTACCATACCCACAAACAGCGCTGACCACACCCACACAGTGCTTACCATGCCCACACATAGCGTTTACCATACCCACACTTAGAAACATGAAAACAGCACTTACCATACCCACACATGAAAACAGCATTTACCACGCCCACACACAGCATTTACCACACCTACACAGTGCTTACCATGCCCACACACAGCATTTACCACACCCACACAGCGCTTACCTCACCCACACACAGCATTTACCAGACACACACACACACACACACACACACACACAAAAACAGTACTTACCACACCCACACACAACACTTACCACACACACACACACACACACACACACAGCATTTACCACACCTACACAGCACTTACCATGCCCACACACAGCATTTACCACACCCACACAGCGCTTACCACACCCACACAGCGCGTACCACACCCACACTGCGCTTACCACACCCACACACCGCATTTACCACACCCAAAGTGCTTACCACACCCACACAGAATTAACCACACCCACACAGCGCTTACCACACCCACACACAGTGCTTACAACACCCGCACAGCACGTACAACACCCACACACAGGATTTACCACACCCACACAGCGCTTACCACACCCACACACAGCATTCCCCACACCCACACACAGTACTTACCACACCCACACACAGCATGTACCACACCCACCCAGTGCTTACCACACCCACACACAGCATTTACCACAAACACAGCGCTTACCACACTCATACACAGCATGTACCACACCCACCCAGTGCTTACCACACCCACATAGTGGTTACCACACCGACACATCACTTACCACACCCACACACAGCGCCTACCACGCCCACACACAGCACTTACCACACCCACACACTGCACTTACCACACCCACACTGCACTTACCACACCCACACACAGCACTTACCACACCCACACACTGCACTTACCACACCCACACAGCACTTACCACAACCACACACAACGTTTACCATACCCACACACAGCACTGACCACACCCACACAGTGCTTACCATGCCCACACATAGTGTTTACCATACCCACACTTAGAAACATGAAAACAGCACTTACCATACCCACACATGAAAACAGCATTTACCACGCCTACACAGCACTTACCATGCCCACACACAGCATTTACCACACCCACACAGTGCTTACCATGCCCACACACAGCATTTACCACACCCACACAGCGCTTACCTCACCCACACACAGCATTTACCAGACACACACAAACACAGTACTTACCACACCCACACACAACACTTACCACACACACACACACACACACACACACACACACACACACACACACAGCATTTACCACACCTACACAGCACTTACCATGCCCACACACAGCATTTACCACACCCACACAGCGCTTACCACACCCACACAGCGCGTACCACACCCACACTGCGCTTACCACACCCACACTGCGCTTACCACACCCACACACAGCATTTACCACACCCACAGTGCTTACCACACCCACACAGAATTTACCACACCCACACAGCGCTTACCACACCCACACACAGTGCTTACAACACCCGCACAGCACATACCACACCCACACACAGCATTTACCACACACACACACACACACACACACACACACACACACACACACACACACACACAGTGCTTACCACACTCACAAACAGCATGTACCACACCCACACACAGCGCGTACCACACCCAGACACAGCATTTACCACACCTCCACAGCACTTACCATGCCCACACACAGCATTTACCACACCCACACAGCGCTGACCACACCCACACACAGCATTTACCAGACACACACACACACACAGTGCTTACCACACCCACACACAGCACTTACCACACCCCACACACAGCACTTACTACACCTATACACTGCACTTACCACACCCACACAGCACTTACCACAACCACAGACAGCGTTTACCATACCCACACACAGCGCTGACCACACCCACACCGTGCTTACCACGCCCACACAGTGTTTACCATACCCACACATAGCATTTACCACACCCACAGTGCTTACCACACCCACAGTGTTTACCATACCCACACATAGAAACATGAAAACAGCACTTACCATACCCACAGCACTTACCACAACCACAGACAGCGTTTACCATACCCACACACAGCGATGACCACACCCACACCGTGCTTACCACGCCCACACAGTGTTTACCATACCCACACATAGAAACATGAAAATAGCACTTACCATACCCACACATGAAAACAGCATTTACCACACCCACACACAGCGCTTACCGTGTAAACACAGCATTTAGCACATCCACACAGCGCTTACCACACCCACACAGCGCGTACCACACCCACACAGCGCGTACCACACCCACTGCGCTTACCACACCCACACACAGCATTTGCCACACCCACAGTGCTTACCACACCAACATAGAATTTACCACACCCACACAGCGCTTACCACACCCACACACAGTGCTTACAACACCCACACAGCACGTACCACACCCACACACAGCATTTACCACACACAAACACACACACACACACACACACACACACACACACACAAACACAGCGCTTACCACACTCACAAACAGCATGTACCACACCCACCCAGCGCTTACCACACCCACACACAGCGCGTACCACACCCACACACAGCATTTACTACACACACACACACACACACACACACACACACACACACAGAGCTTACCACACTCACACACAGCATTTACCACACCCACACAGCGCTTACCGCACCCACACACAGTGCTTACAAAACCCACACAGCACGTACCACGCCCACACAGCATTTACCATGCCCACACAGCATTTACCACACCTACACATCACTTACCATGCCCACACACAGGATTTACCACACCCACACACAGCATTTCCTACACCCACACACAGTACTTACCACACTCACACACAGCATGTACCACACCCACCCAGTGCTTACCACACCCACACAGCGCTTACCATACCCACACACAGCATTTACCACACCCACACACAGGATTTACCACACCCACACAGCGCTTACCACACCCACACACAGCATTCCCCACACCCACACACAGTACTTACCACACCCACACACAGCATGTACCACACCCACCCAGTGCTTACCACACCCACACACAGCATGTACCACACCCACCCAGTGCTTACCACACCCACACAGCATTTAGCACACCCAAACAGCGCTTACCACACCCACACTCAGCATTTACCACACCCACACAGTGTTTACCACACCCACACAGCACTTACCACAACCACACACAGCGTTTACCATACCCACACACAGCGCTGACCACACCCACACAGTGCTTACCATGCCCACACATAGCGTTTACCATACCCACACTTAGAAACATGAAAACAGCACTTACCATACCCACACATGAAAACATAATTTACCACGCCCACACACAGCACTTACCATGTAAACACAGCACTTACCATGTCCACACACAGAGTTTAGCACACCCACACACAGCATTTACCACGCCCACACACAGCATTTACCACACCTACACAGCACTTACCATGCCCACACACAGTATTTACCACACCCATACAGCGCTTACCACACTCACACACAGCATGTACCACACCCACCCAGTGCTTACCACACCCACACAGCATTTAGCACACCCACACAGCGCTTACCACACCCACACAAAGCATTTACCACACCCACACAGCACTTACCACATCCACGCAGTGTTTACCACACCCACACACAGCGCCTACCACGCCCACACACTGTACTTACCACACCTACAAATCACTTGCCATGCCCACACACAGCATTTACCAGACCCACACAGCGCTTACCATACCCACACACAGCACTTACCACACCTGCACAACACTTACCACATGCACACACAGCACTTACCACACCCACACACAGCATTTACCACATCCACTCACATTGTTTACCAAACTCACACAGCACTTAGCACACCCAATCAGTGTTTACCACACCCACACACATCACTTACCACACCCACACAGCACTTACCATACCCCCTCAGTGTTTAACACACCCACAGTGATTACCATACCCACACAGAGCGCTTACCACACCCACACAGCACTTACCACACCCACTCAGTGTTTACCACACCCACACAGCGTTTACCACACCCACACATCACTTACCACACCCACACACAGCGCTTACCACACCAACAAACAGCACTTACCACACCCACACATAATTTACCACACCCACACAGCGCTTACCACACGCACACACAGCACTTACCACACCTGCACAACACTTACCACATGCACACACAGCACTTACCACACCCACACACAGCATTTACCACACCCACTCACATTGTTTACCAAACTCACACAGCACTTAGCACACCCAATCAGTGTTTACCACACCCACACACATCACTTACCACACCCACACACAGTGCTAAACACACCCACACAGCACTTACCATACCCACTCAGTGTTTAACACACCCACAGCGATTACCATACCCACACAGAGCGCTTACCACACCCACACAGCACTTACCACACCCACTCAGTGTTTACCACACCCACACAGCGTTTACCACACCCACACATCACTTACCACACCCACACACAGCGCTTACCACACCAACAAACAGCACTTACCACACCCACACATAATTTACCACACCCACACAGCACTTACCACACGCACACACAGCACTTACCACACCTGCACAACACTTACCACATGCACACACAACACTTACCCGACCGACACAGCGTTTAACACACCCACACACCACTTACCAAACCCACACACAGCGCTTACCACACCCACACAACACTTACCACACCCGCACAGCAGCTCTTACCACACCCACACACAGCACTTACCTGACCCACAGTGTTTAGCACACCCACACAGTGCTTACCACCCCCACACACAGCACTTACCCGGCCCACACAGCGTTTACCACACCCACACACTGCTTACCACACCCACACACAGCACTTACCACACACACAATGCTTACCACACCCACACACAGCGCTTACCACACCAACAAACAGTACTTACCACGCCCACACACAGCATTTACCACACCTACACAGCACTTGCCATGCCCACACACAGCATTTACCAGACCCACACAGCGCTTACCATACCCACACACAGCATTTACCACACCTACACAGCACTTACCATGCCCACACACATCATTTACCACACCTACACAGCACTTACCATGCCCACACACAGCATTTACCACACCCACACAGTGCTTACCATGCCCACACACAGCATTTACCACACCTGCACAACACTTACCACATGCACACACAGCACTTACCCGGCTGACACAGCGTTTAACACACCCACACACCACTTACCACACACCACTTACCACACCCACACACAGCACTTACCACACACACAATGCTTACCACACCCACACACAGCGCTTACCACACCAACAAACAGCACTTACCACACCCACACATAATTTACCACACCCACACAGCGCTTACCACACGCACACACAGCACTTACCACACCTGCACAACACTTACCACATGCACACACAGCACTTACCACACCCACACACAGCATTTACCACACCCACTCACATTGTTTACCAAACTCACACAGCACTTAGCACACCCAATCAGTGTTTACCACACCCACACACATCACTTACCACACCCACACACAGTGCTAAACACACCCACACAGCACTTACCATACCCACTCAGTGTTTAACACACCCACAGTGATTACCATACCCACACAGAGCGCTTACCACACCCACACAGCACTTACCACACCCACTCAGTGTTTACCACACCCACACAGCGTTTACCACACCCACACATCACTTACCACACCCACACACAGCGCTTACCACACCAACAAACAGCACTTACCACACCCACACATAATTTACCACACCCACACAGCGCTTACCACACGCACACACAGCACTTACCACACCTGCACAACACTTACCACATGCACACACAGCACTTACCCGACCGACACAGCGTTTAACACACCCACACACCACTTACCAAACCCACACACAGCGCTTACCACACCCACACAACACTTACCACACCCGCACAGCAGCTCTTACCACACCCACACACAGCACTTACCTGACCCACACAGTGTTTAGCACACCCACACAGTGCTTACCACCCCCACACACAGCACTTACCCGGCCCACACAGCGTTTACCACACCCACACACTGCTTACCACACCCACACACAGCACTTACCACACACACAATGCTTACCACACCCACACACAGTGCTTACCACACCAACAAACAGTACTTACCACGCCCACACACAGCATCTACCACACCTACACAGCACTTGCCATGCCCACACACAGCATTTACCAGACCCACGCAGCGCTTACCATACCCACACACAGCATTTACCACACCTACACAGCACTTACCCGACCGACACAGCGTTTAACACACCCACACACCACTTACCAAACCCACACACAGCGCTTACCACACCCAGACAACACTTACCACACCCGCACAGCAGCTCTTACCACACCCACACACAGCACTTACCTGACCCACACAGTGTTTAGCACACCCACACAGTGCTTACCACCCCCACACACAGCACTTACCCGGCCCACACAGCGTTTACCACACCCACACACTGCTTACCACACCCACACACAGCACGTACCACACACACAATGCTTACCACACCCACACACAGCGCTTACTAAGCAGTACTTACCACGCCCACACACAGCATTTACCACACCTACACAGCACTTACCATGCCCACACACAGCATTTACCACACCTACACAGCACTTACCATGCCCACACACAGCATTTACCACACCCACACAGTGCTTACCATGCCCACACACAGCATTTACCACACCTGCACAAAACTTACCACATACACACACAGCACTTACCCGACCGACACAGCGTTTAACACACCCACACACCACTTACCACACCCACACACAGCACTTACCACACACACAATACTTACCACACCCACACACAGCGCTTACCACACCAACAAACAGTACTTACCACGCCCACACACAGCATTTACCACACCAACACAGCACTTGCCATGCCCACACACAGCATTTACCAGACCCACACAGCGCTTACCATACCCACACACAGCATTTACCACACCCACACAACACTTACCACACCCGCACAGCAGCTCTTACCACACCCACACACAGCACTTACCTGACCCACACAGTGTTTAGCACACCCACACAGTGCTTACCACCCCCACACACAGCACTTACCTGGCCCACACAGCGTTTACCACACCCACACACTGCTTACCACACCCACACACAGCACTTACCACCCACACAATGCTTACCACACCCACACACAGCGCTTACCACACCAACAAACAGTACTTACCACACCCACACAGCATTTAGCACACCCAAACAGCGCTTACCACACCCACACACAGCACTTACCACACCCACAAAGTGGTTACCACACCCACACAGTGTTTACCACACCGACACAGTGCTTACCACACCCACACACAGCGCCTACCACGCCCACACACAGCACTTACCACACCCACACACTGCACTTACCACACCCACACTGCACTTACCACACCCACACACAGCACTTACCACACCCACACACAGCACTTACCACACCCACACACTGCACTTACCACACCCACACAGCACTTACCACAACCACACACAGCGTTTACCATACCCACACACAGCGCTGACCACACCCACACAGTGCTTACCATGCCCACACATAGCGTTGACCATACCCACACTTAGAAACATGAAAACAGCACTTACCATACCCACACATGAAAACAGCATTTACCATGCCCACACACAGCATTTACCACACCTACACAGCACTTACCATGCCCACACACAGCATTTACCACACCCACACAGTGCTTACCATGCCCACACACAGCATTTACCACACCCACACAGCGCTTACCTCACCCACACACAGCATTTACCAGACACACACACACACACACACACACACACACACACAAACACAGTACTTACCACACCCACACACAACACTTACCACACACACACACACACAGCATTTACCACACCTACACAGCACTTACCATGCCCACACACATCATTTACCACACCCACACAGCGCTTACCACACCCACACAGCGCGTACCACACCCACACTGCGCTTACCACACCCACACACAGCATTTACCACACCCAAAGTGCTTACCACACCCACACAGAATTAACCACACCCACACAGCGCTTACCACACCCACACACAGTGCTTACAACACCCGCACAGCACGTACCACACCCACACACAGGATTTACCACACCCACACAGCGCTTACCACACCCACACACAGCATTCCCCACACCCACACACAGTACTTACCACACCCACACACAGCATGTACCACACCCACCCAGTGCTTACCACACCCACACACAGCATTCCCCACACCCACACACAGTACTTACCACACCCACACACAGCATGTACCACACCCACCCAGTGCTTACCACACCCACACACAGCATTTACCACAAACACAGCGCTTACCACACTCACACACAGCATGTACCACACCCACCCAGTGCTTACCACACCCACCCAGTGCTTACCACACCCACATAGTGGTTACCACACCCACACATCACTTACCACACCCACACACAGCGCCTACCACACCCACACACAGCACTTACCACACCCACACACTGCACTTACCACACCCACACTGTACTTACCACACCCACACACAGCACTTACCACACCCACACACAGCACTTACCACACCCACACACTGCACTTACCACACCCACACAGCACTTACCACAACCACACACAGCGTTTACCATACCCACACACAGCGCTGACCACACCCACACAGTGCTTACCATGCCCACACATAGTGTTTACCATACCCACACTTAGAAACATGAAAACAGCACTTACCATACCCACACATGAAAACAGCATTTACCACGCCCACACACAGCATTTACCACTCCTACACAGCACTTACCATGCCCACACACAGCATTTACCACACCCACACAGTGCTTACCATGCCCACACACAGCATTTACCACACCCACACAGCGCTTACCTCCCCCACACACAGCATTTACCAGACACACACAAACACAGTACTTACCACACCCACACACAACACTTACCACACACACACACACACACACACACACACACACACACACAGCATTTACCACACCTACACAGCACTTACCATGCCCACACACAGCATTTACCACACCCACACAGCGCTTACCACACCCACACAGCGCGTACCACACCCACACTGCGCTTACCACACCCACACACAGCATTTACCACACCCACACAGAATTTACCACACCCACACAGAATTTACCACACCCACACAGCACTTACCACACCCACACACAGTGCTTACAACACCCGCACAGCACATACCACACCCACACACAGCATTTACCACACACACACACACACACACACACACACACACAGTGCTTACCACACTCACAAACAGCATGTACCACACCCACACACAGCGCGTACCACACCCAGACACAGCAATTACCACACCTACACAGCACTTACCATGCCCACACACAGCATTTACCACACCCACACAGCGCTGACCACACCCACACACAGCATTTACCAGACACACACACACACAGTGCTTACCACACCCACACACAGCACTTACCATACCCACACACAGCACTTACTACACCTATACACTGCACTTACCACACCCACACAGCACTTACCACAACCACAGACAGCGTTTACCATACCCACAAACAGCGCTGACCACACCCACACCGTGCTTACCACGCCCACACAGTGTTTACCATACCCACACATAGCATTTACCACACCCACAGTGCTTACCACACCCACAGTGTTTACCATACCCACACATAGAAACATGAAAACAGCACTTACCATACCCACAGCACTTACCACAACCACAGACAGCGTTTACCATACCCACACACAGCGATGACCACACCCACACCGTGCTTACCACGCCCACACAGTGTTTACCATACCCACAAATAGAAACATGAAAATAGCACTTACCATACCCACACATGAAAACAGCATTTACCACACCCACACACAGCGCTTACCACACCCACACAGAATTTACCACACCCACACAGCGCTTACCACACCCACACACAGTGCTTACAACACCCGCACAGCACATACCACACCCACACACAGCATTTACCACACACACACACACACACACACACACACACACACACACACACACACACACACACACACACACACAGTGCTTACCACACTCACAAACAGCATGTACCACACCCACACACAGCGCGTACCACACCCAGACACAGCATTTACCACACCTACACAGCACTTACCATGCCCACACACAGCATTTACCACACCCACACAGCGCTGACCACACAGCATTTACCAGACACACACACACACAGTGCTTACCACACCCACACACAGCACTTACCACACCCACACACAGCACTTACTACACCTATACACTGCACTTACCACACCCACACAGCACTTACCACAACCACAGACAGCGTTTACCATACCCACACACAGCGCTGACCACACCCACACCGTGCTTACCACGCCCACACAGTGTTTACCATACCCACACATAGCATTTACCACACCCACAGTGTTTACCATACCCACACATAGAAACATGAAAACAGCACTTACCATACCCACAGCACTTACCACAACCACAGACAGCGTTTACCATACCCACACACAGCGATGACCACACCCACACCGTGCTTACCACGCCCACACAGTGTTTACCATACCCACACATAGAAACATGAAAATAGCACTTACCATACCCACACATGAAAACAGCATTTACCACACCCACACACAGCGCTTACCGTGTAAACACAGCATTTAGCACATCCACACAGCGCTTACCACACCCACACAGCGCGTACCACACCCACACAGCGCGTACCACACCCACTGCGCTTACCACACCCACACACAGCATTTGCCACACCCACAGTGCTTACCACACCAACATAGAATTTACCACACCCACACAGCGCTTACCACACCCACACACAGTGCTTACAACACCCACACAGCACGTACCACACCCACACACAGCATTTACCACACACAAACACACACACACACACACACACACACACACACACTCACAAACACAGCGCTTACCACACTCACAAACAGCATGTACCACACCCACCCAGCGCTTACCACACCCACACACAGCGCGTACCACACCCACACACAGCATTTACTACACACACACACACACACACACACAGAGCTTACCACACTCACACACAGCATTTACCACACCCACACAGCGCTTACCGCACCCACACACAGTGCTTACAAAACCCACACAGCACGTACCACGCCCACACAGCATTTACCATGCCCACACAGCATTTACCACACCTACACATCACTTACCATGCCCACACACAGGATTTACCACACCCACACACAGCATTTCCTACACCCACACACAGTACTTACCACACTCACACACAGCATGTACCACACCCACCCAGTGCTTACCACACCCACACAGCGCTTACCATACCCACACACAGCATTTACCACACCCACACACAGGATTTACCACACCCACACACAGCATTCCCCACACCCACACACAGTACTTACCACACCCACACACAGCATGTACCACACCCACCCAGTGCTTACCACACCCACACACAGCATGTACCACACCCACCCAGTGCTTACCACACCCACACAGCATTTAGCACACCCAAACAGCGCTTACCACACCCACACACAGCATTTACCACACCCACACAGTGGTTACCACACCCACACAGTGTTTACCACACCCACACAGCACTTACCACAACCACACACAGCGTTTACCATACCCACACACAGCGCTGACCACACCCACACAGTGCTTACCATGCCCACACATAGCGTTTACCATACCCACACTTAGAAACATGAAAACAGCACTTACCATACCCACACATGAAAACATAATTTACCACGCCCACACACAGCACTTACCATGTAAACACAGCACTTACCATGTCCACACACAGAGTTTAGCACACCCACACACAGCATTTACCACGCCCACACACAGCATTTACCACACCTACACAGCACTTACCATGCCCACACACAGTATTTACCACACCCATACAGCGCTTACCACACTCACACACAGCATGTACCACACCCACCCAGTGCTTACCACACCCACACAGCATTTAGCACACCCACACAGCGCTTACCACACCCACACAAAGCATTTACCACACCCACACAGCACTTACCACATCCACGCAGTGTTTACCACACCCACACACAGCGCCTACCACGCCCACACACTGTACTTACCACACCTACAAATCACTTGCCATGCCCACACACAGCATTTACCAGACCCACACAGCGCTTACCATACCCACACACAGCATTTACCACACCTGCACAGCACTTACCATGCCCACACACAGGATTTACCACACCCACACACAGCATTTCCTACACCCACACACAGTACTTACCACACTCACACACAGCATGTACCACACCCACCCAGTGCTTACGACACCCACACAGCGCTTACCATACCCACACACAGCATTTACCACACCCACACACAGGATTTACCACACCCACACAGCGCTTACCACACCCACACACAGCATTCCCCACACCCACACACAGTACTTACCACACCCACACACAGCATGTACCACACCCACCCAGTGCTTACCACACCCACACAGCATTTAGCACACCCAAACAGCGCTTACCACACCCACACACAGCATTTACCACACCCACACAGTGGTTACCACACCCACACAGTGGTTACCACACCCACACAGCACTTACCACACCCACACACAGCGCCTACCACGCCCACACACAGCACTTACCACACCCACACACTGCACTTACCACACCCACACTGCACTTACCACACCCACACACAGCACTTACCACACCCACACACAGCACTTACCACACCCACACACTGCACTTCCCACACCCACACAGCACTTACCACAACCACACACAGCGTTTACCATACCCACACACAGCGCTGACCACACCCATACAGTGCTTACCATGCCCACACATAGCGTTTACCATACCCACACTTAGAAACATGAAAACAGCACTTACCATACCCACACATGAAAACAGCATTTACCACGCCCACACACAGCATTTACCACACCTACACAGCACTTACCATGCCCACACACAGCATTTACCACACCCACACAGTGCTTACCATGCCCACACACAGCATTTACCACACCCACACAGCGCTTACCTCACCCACACACAGCATTTACCAGACACACACACACACACACACACACACAAACACAGTACTTACCACACCCACACACAACACTTACCACACACACACACACAGCATTTACCACACCTACACAGCACTTACCATGCCCACACACAGCATTTACCACACCCACACAGCGCTTACCACACCCACACAGCGCGTACCACACCCACACTGCGCTTACCACACCCACACACAGCATTTACCACACCCAAAGTGCTTACCACACCCACACAGAATTCACCACACCCACACAGCGCTTACCACACCCACACACAGTGCTTACAACACCCGCACAGCACGTACCACACCCACACACAGCATTTACCACACCTACACAGCACTTACCATGCCCACACACAGTATTTACCACACCCATACAGCGCTTACCACACTCACACACAGCATGTACCACACCCACCCAGTGCTTACCACACCCACACAGCATTTAGCACACCCACACAGCGCTTACCACACCCACACAAAGCATTTACCACACCCACACAGCACTTACCACATCCACGCAGTGTTTACCACACCCACACACAGCGCCTACCACACCCACACACTGTACTTACCACACCTACAAATCACTTGCCATGCCCACACACAGCATTTACCAGACCCACACAGCGCTTACCATACCCACACACAGCATTTACCACACCTACACAGCACTTACCATGCCCACACACAGGATTTACCACACCCACACACAGCATTTACCACACCCACAGTGCTTACCACACCCACACAGAATTTACCACACCCACACAGCGCTTACCACACCCACACACAGTGCTTACAACACCCGCACAGCACGTACCACACCCACACACAGGATTTACCACACCCACACAGCGCTTACCACACCCACACACAGCACTTACCACACCCACACCCAGCACTTACTACACCTACACACTGCACTTACCACACCCACAGAGCACTTACCACAACCACAGACAGCGTTTACCATACCCACACACAGCGCTGACCACACCCACACCGTGCTTACCACGCCCACAGTGTTCACCATACCCACACATAGAAACATGAAAACAGCACTTACCATACCCACAGCACTTACCACAACCACAGACAGCGTTTACCATACCCACACACAGCGATGACCACACCCACACCGTGCTTACCACGCCCACACAGTGTTTACCATACCCACACATAGAAACATGAAAATAGCACTTACCATACCCACACATGAAAACAGCATTTACCACACCCACACACAGCGCTTACCGTGTAAACACAGCACTTACCATGTCCACACACAAAGTTTACCACACCCAGACACAGCATTTACCACGCACACACACAGCATTTAGCACACCCACACAGCGCTTACCACACCCACACAGCGCGTACCACACCCACACAGCGCGTACCACACCCACTGCGCTTACCACACCCACACACAGCATTTGCCACACCCACAGTGCTTACCACACCAACATAGAATTTACCACACCCACACAGCGCTTACCACACCCACACACAGTGCTTACAACACCCGCACAGCACATACCACACCCACACACAGCATTTACCACACACACACACACACACACACACAGTGCTTACCACACTCACAAACAGCATGTACCACACCCACACACAGCGCGTACCACACCCAGACACAGCATTTACCACACATACACAGCACTTACCATGCCCACACAGCATTTACCACACCCACACAGCGCTGACCACACCCACACACAGCATTTACCAGACACACACACACACAGTGCTTACCACACCCACACACAGCACTTACCACACCCACACACAGCACTT